>JARQOD010000534.1:0-143192 GCA_033576555.1 Oophaga sylvatica | reverse complement strand
GGGCCCCACAGGAAAACCCCTCCAGTGGGCCCATGTGCAAGAGTGGGCCATCCCCTTTATATGAGCATTATTGGCCTATATCTTGAACACTATGTACGACAAAGGCAGATCTTTCTTTTACCAATTCCCCAGTTCATTTTTAAATAAATTTGTGTTTGAGGATGTCACTTTGCTGTAGCTGAAAAGGGGGCCCCCTGGGGTGGTTAGGGGGGGCCCTTGGCCCCCGTCCAACACTGGTGTAGAAACCATATAGAAAAAAATTTTGTGAGACATATATAAATTGGATACAGGGTGTTTCTCCTCTCATTCATTAAAAGGAAAACGTTCAACGCTGACACGTGCCCTCTTGGTGGGGGCTCAATCGACACAAACTCCATTGGGGACCCAAAAGGGGGGGAACAACCTTTTTAATCAAAGAGAAATTTATGGACAAATGGACGATTAAATTTTAAAATACAAATCTATTTTATGTGTTCTGCAAGAGTTTTTGGGGGGACAACCAATTAACCCTTTTTTTTAAAAAGAATTTTCGAAAATTTTTTGGGATTTTGCATCTGTAGAAGTCCTGTAAAAAAAAATACAAAAAAAAGTATATTTAACAACAAAAATTCCCCAAAATAAAACATGAAAGAAGGTTATTGATAGCCTAAAAATTTAAGATGCACGAATGGGGCTTTATCGGCCCACTGACATAATTGTTAAAAAAAAATGCGCGAATTAGAAAAAAAAAAAAATGAAAAAAACAAAAAATTTATTAAATAAGAAATAAAGTATAATTTTGGTCTTTTTTCATAACATTCATTGTAACTTTTTTTGCGGGGCAATGAAAATTATTAATCTGTAATCTTTTGCTATGTGTGAGGGGGTTAATCTTTTACTAGTTGAAAGAATTGTGATGTCAGAAAACCCCAAAAGGGGACACAGCTCATTTAGAGGATGTTCCTGAAGGACTGTGCCAAAATTGAAAATTATCAGTAGTGAAAGAAGAATCCTGTGGCTTTTCATTTTGGCACTAAAAGCATTCTGTTCTAAGATATAACACCTTTTATTTCCCCCCTCGTGTGCTTTTTTTATAAGTTTTCCCGCTGAACCAAAGGATTTGACTTTATTGCTACAAATCTGTTGATTTTTCTGATATTTGAAAACGTATTTGTGAAAAATAGGGTTTCCCTAACCTGCATTTATTTTGGGGTTTAAACCCCCTTGTTTATTAATGGATGGATTCAAAAGTACACATTTTTTCCCCCAGCATCGTTTGAGTTATAAAAATAAAATTCATTTAAAAATTTTAATTTTACAACCCCTACATATAAAAAAGGAAGCTTTAATTATTTGTATAGACATGGCTATGTTCATAGAGCCGTTCTTAAGTAAATTTCCGGAACAAAAGGGTTTACGCAAATTCTGCAATGGGGATCAGGAGAAAAAAAATATGCATGAGATTTTAAATTGGGGAAAAAAAGGGAAAGGGGCCAAAAAAAATTGGGTTTACTATTTTGCTGAAAACTTTTAAAAGGGGGGGTGATAGTCTCAATCTTTTTAACCAAAATTTTTTAAAAGATATTAGGGAACATGAGTTTTTGTAACTCAGTTTTTCGGAAATTTTTTTGATCTTGATTTACTGCTGTAACAGCACCTTAATAATAAAAATCTTTTTAAAGCGCCAAAAATTTCCGGCGTTTTTCTTTTTTTCAGTCTAAATGCAAGCGAATTAAAACGTTAACAATACATAATGAAAGAAAAAAAGCCGCCCTGCTCGGGGCTTCAATCTGAATGATTTGGGGGGAATACAAGTACAGGAGCTTATTCAATGTGTATTTTTAAGATGTCCGCCCCCTTGAGGGGTGGGGGGGAAAGAAGAGTTGAATGGGTACACAAATACATAATAAAAAGACTTTGATTAGGGAACGTGTTGGCCCCCCTGAACAATGGTTTTGAGGGGCGCCCCAAAATGCAAATTGTGGATGGCCCAATTCTTGGGGAGAGCATTCCAGAGAATGGGGTTCCCCGGGGGGAAAATCTTGAAGTCGGGGTGGGAGGTTACAGATTACTTCAGAGGTTAGCCGAACATCGTTTGCAGGCGCAGCAGTCGGTTAGATAGATTGAAATAAGGGAGATGTAAAGGCGTGCCAAAACTGTGGAGAGCTTTGGGATGAGAACAAGTACTTTGAATTGGATAAAAAAATAGTTACCGTATTTTTGGCGTATAGGACGACTTTTTAACCCCTGAAAATATCTTAAAATTCGGGGTCTCTTTACGCCGGGTACGGACTGGGGGGGTGGCCCGATGATGAATGGAGGGGGGGCTCTCAGGGGGAAGGTGTTGTTACCTCATCGTATTAGTGCGGCTTTCTGGGGTCTAGGCGCGGGGGGGTGGTGTTGGCGGCTCCTCTTTCGCCCCTGGTGGGCTCGTGCTGGGGGACGGCAGCGGTGGCCTTAGTGCGAGTGGGGGCTCTGCAGGCTTTCCTCAACCCCCAGAGGCCCCAGCAGCTCCATTGCCCTCCGGGAAAATGGGCCCGCTGCATGCTAAATTCAGATCTCGCTCAAGATCCTCAGGAGTCAGGAGACGAATCGAAATGAGCATGCGTCGCCCCTCACGGCCATTTTCCCGGAGGCCACCGCATCGCAGCAATGGAGTGCTGGGGCCTCCGGGGATTGAGGAAATGCCGCAGAGCGTATTTCTGCGCAAACACCACGCCGCATCCCCCGACAGAGCCCCACGCTGCACAAAGAGGAGCCCCACCGTCCCCGCACAGAGCCCCCCAGGCTGCTGAAAGAGGGCCTGTTTTGTGAATGTGTTGAGAGAGTTCTGAGCAAGGCTCCCTCTGGTGGTTAAAGGGGTATAGTGAGGATTGAGGACTGGGAATCAGGTGTTACTGATTGGTCTTATATAAGGGAGTCTTTTCCCATCAGGGTTGCCGGTGATCAATTGTTTGGTCTGAATCCTTCTTTTCCAGTTTCCTTGTACCGCTGTGTCGTGTCTGCATCTCCTCTATCAGATAAGAAAATTTCTTTTTTGTGTTTTTGCTATATTTTTGCATTTTGTCCTGCACTTCTTGGGGGGCCCTTCAAGGTCCCCTCCGGGGGCTTTTGCCCTTTCCCCTTTTTGTCCAGCCACTGTGTTTTGTACTTTTGCTTTTTCCAGTTTTTTTTTCAGTGGCTGCTGTTTTGTTTTTGTTACCCAAGAACTAATTTAGGTGGTAGAGGTCGTGTATCTCAGGTGATTTTGAAATTAGTAGAGTTTGGGGTTTTTTCGGGTTTTCTGAGTTGCAGTAAGTACCCTTCCTATCCTTTTCTATTTAGATAGTTTGGGCCCCACGTTTGCTCATACTATTTTTCTTTCTGTGTCAGTATTTCCTCTTGTCTACCGCCATTACATGTTTGGGGGCTTTCTTTTATCTTTGGGGTTCTGCTCCGGGCAGATAGCTTTCCTATTTCTATTTTTTGGTGGGAGTTAGTTTCTCAGGCGTGACGAGGCATCTAGGAAACCCAAGAGGAACGCTCCCGGCTGCTCTGTTGCGGTGTTAGTCAGGGTACTGCAATCTCATAGATTCCAACCTTGGTGTATTTCCTTTTTTCCTGCACTCCCAGCTTCCGAACATAACTTTCACCGGCCATAAAAAATTGTATTTTCTCCAGAAAAAAAAAATTTTGAAGGAAAAAAGTTGTCAGAGATATTTTTCTGTTTGTTGCATTTTTTTTTTTTTTTCCCTCTGTATCTCTGGGTGCTGGGGAGGTCTTTTCTCCCAATGGATTTGACAGTTGTCTGGCCGTGTGGGGTCAGTTGCCATGAGGTTTCAGAGTATTGCTGCTTATCTTGCTAGGTTGCCTTTGTGGAACCTAGGGTCCCCTGCCAGATTTGTTTTAGGGGATCGAGCTAAGTTTCAGAAATTTTTAAATTAATTGTAAATTGTTTCTTGCCTTAAAATCTAAGTCCTCAGGAAAAGCACGCAGCAGGTTCAAATTATCATTCTCTCCTGCGCGGCGATCCTCAGGATTGGGCTTTTTCCCTGATACCGGGGATCCCCTTTGGTGATTTTTGATGCATTTTTTAGGTTTTGGGTTATTGTACGATGACCTAACATGATCAAGCTGAAAAAGCCTTGTTTTGGCTTAAATCAGGGGCTTGATGCCTGGTTTTACTGTCAGAGATTCCGAGGGGGCATCCTACCAAGTGGAATGACGACGCTTTGGCGGCCCTTTTCCGGAAGGGTCTGTCGGATTAATGTAAAGGATGTTATGGTGGGATTCCCTTCCCCTCTGGTCTCAATGTTTTCTATGTCTTAGCGATTCAAATTGACAACTTTGCTTGTGAGCGGAAAAAGTAGCGGGATGGTGTTCCCTTTGGGGAAACCCAGCTTCTAACCCATGCATGTGGGGGATTGGTGTCTGGGGCACAGGTCATGAGTTTCAAAGCGCAATAGGTTATGTTTTCTACGTGGTGATGCCCTCAGCTATTTCGTCTGCCCTAAGCGGGGAAGACATTTGCACGCCTCAGTTGTCTTGGGTAGGTTCAGACAAGTTTTATTAACGTCATCTGATATCTCTTGTCCCTCATTTTTGCTCAGGCTTTCGTTGATTCTGGAGCAGCTATTAACCTATGGTTATGATTTTGCTAAAGTTGGGGTTTCCTTGTACCCCACAAAGTCTATTCCTTTACGGGGGATCGTTTCTCCCCTTTGGTGAAAAAAACCCATTTTTACTCATGATAATGAGGCTGAACCTGATCACCAGGAGTGCTGCAAATTTTTGGTTCTATATAATCTGCATGACTTATATGCTGGGTTTCCCCTGGTTACAGCTCATAATCCGTTTTGGATTGGAAAACTGTTTTCTGTAACCAGTTGGGGGGGGCCAAATTGTTTTAAACTAACACTCCGTTTTTTCTGCCTCCCCCCAGGCTGAGGATGTTCCTGACTTTTTGTTTGATTTTTCTGATGTGTTTAGCGAAAGTAAATCTGCATCCTTACCCCCCATAGGAGCTATGACGCGCTATTGAATTAGTGCCATAGTAAATTCCCAAAAGGCCGCCTTTTTAACTTTGCTGTCCCTGAACTGACGCTATGCGGTTTATAAAAAAGAATCATTTGGAGAAGGGTCAATCAGACCATCCTCTTCACCCTTAGGGCCGGTTTTTTTTCTTTGTGGCCAAAAAAAAATGGTTCTTAAGGCCGTGATTGATTACGTTCTTGAACAATAACGTAAAAATATCAAACCTTACCCTTGTTTCTCCCTGTTTTCCGGTGAAAAACGTCTTGGTTTACCAAGCTTGACCTCAGGGGGGCTTTAACCTTATTGCATTAAGCAGGGGATAATGGAAGACGGCTTTTAACACCCCTGAAGGGCATTTTGAGTACCTTGTGATGCCCTTTGGGTCACTTAATGCTCCCTTCCGTTTCCAGCCTTCAGAATGACATTTTCAGGGATTTTGTGGACAAGTTTTGATTGTTTATTTGGTGATATCTTGATTTTTTCTAAGACTGGGACTCTCATGTAAATAGTTCGAACGTATTCCAGTTTTTTGGAGAGAATGCTCTGTATGTGAAGGGTCAAAGTTCTTTTTGGGTCAGAGATCTCATTTCTGGATTCTTTTGTCCCCACTGTTATTGAAATGGACCCGGTAAGGTTCAGGCCATCTTGATTGGGTCCAACCTACTTCATTAAGGGCCTTCAGAGATTTTTTGGGTTTTCCCAAAAATTTTTTCGTAAATTTATTTTAATTTCTCGGTTATTTTTAAAACCCATTAACTGATTTGACCAGAAAGGGTTTGATGTGGGAATTGGCCTCCTGGGCAGTCTCTCGTTTCAACTTAAGCAGAGATTCACTTCTGCTCCTGTTCACGGCAGCCTGATGTTTCTCTGCCATTTCAGGGGAGGTGAGCCTCGAAATTGGGGCAGGTGCCGTTTTGTCCCAAAAGATCCAGAGACCTCCCAAAAGTAACCCTTGGCCTTTTTCTCTCAAATTTTCTCCTCTGAACGAATTATGAGTGGGTAATCGGGGGTTTTTTGGGCCCTGAAGTGGGCTTTTGAAGGTGGAGACATTGGCTGGAGGGAGCCAAACATCAGGTGGTGGTCCTTACGGACCATAAGAATCTGGTCTATCTGGGAATTGCCAACGACTCAATCCTAGACAGGCCAGGTGGGCCTTTTTTTTCACACGTTTTAATTTTGTGGTTTCCTTTTTTTCCCCACTAAGAATGTTAAGGCGGATGCCCTCTCGGGGAGTTCCTTGCGGATCTCCTGAGCTACTGATCCCCTGTTTTTTTGAAAGGGTGTAGTTCTTTCCCGCCACTCCCCAATTTGAACTTGCTCTGGAGGGGTGTCAGGAGGATAGGCCCCCAGCGCTGCCCTGTTGGGAAAATTGTTTGTCCCGGACCAATGGAAAAAGAAGGTGATGTCTGGATTTTTTGTTCCGCATTTGGCTGGGCATTTTTTCCGGATTTTTTTGGGACCAAGACTTGGTTTTTCGGTCCTTTTGGTGCCTACCTTGTCCGCGTGTCAGGGAATTTGTGCAGTCCGCGGGACTTGCCCCCTCGCTCCAAGCCTTGCTCTCGCTCTAGGGTTTGTTGATGCCATTGCCTGTGCCCAAGAACCATGGACCCATATCTCTAGGATTTCATTTCCGACTTCCTGTTTTCTCAGAGAAAGACCCACCCCTGGGTAATTTGTGATAGGTTTTTCAAAATGAACATCTTGTGCCATTACCTAAGTTTTCCTTCCTCCTCTGAATTGGTGCCGTTGTTCCTTCGCACGTGGTTCTTTACACGGCATTCCTGAGGAAAAATTGTGTCTGACAGAGGAGTCCGTTTGTTTCCAGATTTTGGGGACTTTTTGTTCTAAACTGGGTGTTCAATTGTTTTTTCTCCTCGGATTCATCCTCAGACCAAAGGTCAAAGAGAGAACAAACAAAACATTGGAGACTTATTAAGAGCTTGTGTCGTGATCAGGATGACTGGGTCTCTTTTTTGCTTTGGCTGGTTTGCTCTTAATAATAGGGTTTAGCTCTGCCACTTTGATGTCCAGTTTTTCTGTAATTCTGGGTTTCCCCTCGATTTTCTTCAGGACAGACGGAGGCTTCTTCTGTCCGGTGTTACTTGTTGTTGAGCGTATGCGCAGATTTGGGACCGGGTTTGTGGAGAGGTTTGTCCCTCTCTCAGGAGAAGGCCCGCGGTTTGCTACCGGCATAGGATGAGGCCTCGGTTTAAAGTGGGGGACTTGGTCTGGTTGTCCTCAAAGAATATTCCTATGAGAGTAGCATCTCCTAAATTTAAGCCTAGGTTCATTGGACCTTATAAGATCATGGAGATTATTAATCCTGTTTCTTTTCGTTTGCTTCTTCCAGGGACATTTAAGATCCATAACGTGTTCCACAAGTCCTTGTTGAAGAGGTTTGTTGAGCCAGTGGTTCCTGCTGCTGTGCCTCCTGACCCTGTTTTGGTTGAGGGCAATCTGGAGTATGTGGTTGAGAAAATAATTGGATTCTCGTTTTTCTAGACGAGACTCCAGTATTTGGTTAAATGGAGAGGTTTATGGTCAGGAAGACAATTCTTGGGTTTTGCTTCGGACATCCAGCTAGGGAGACTTATCCGTGCGTATCATAGAACTCATCCTGACCGACCTGGTTGCTCAAATGAGGGTTCGGTGACCCCTCCTCAAGGGGGGGGTACTGTTGTGAATGGGTTTGAGATGAGTTCTGAGCAGAGGCTCCCTCTGGTGGTTACAAGCGGTACTAGTGAGGATTGTGAGGACTGGGAATCAGGTGTTACTGATTGGTCTTATATAGGGAGTCATTTTCCCATCAGGGTTGCCGGTCATCAATTGTTTGGTCTGAATCCTTCTTTCCAGTTTCCCTTGTAGCCTGCTGTGTCATGTCTGCATCTCCTGCTAAAATAAGACAATTTCTTATTTTGTGTTTTTGCTATATTTTTGCATTTTGTCCTGCACTCTGTGGGGCCTTCAAGGTCCCTCCGGGGGCTTTTGCCCTCTCAGTTTAGTCCAGCACTGTGTTTTGTACTTTTGCTTTTTCCAGTTTTTTTTCAGTGGCTGCTGTTTTGTTTTTGTTACACCAGAGAACTAATTTAGGTGGTAGAGGCGTGTGATCTCAGGTGATTTTGAAATAGTAAGTTGGTGTTTTTCAGGGTTTTCTGAGATTGCAGTAAGTACCCTTCCTATCCTTTCTATTTAGATAGTTTGGGCCCCAGCGTTTGCCATACATTTCTTTCTGTGTCAGTATTCCTCTTGTCTAACCGCCATTACATGTTTGGGGGCTTTCTATTATCTTTGGGGTTCTGCTCCGGGCAGATAGCTTTCCTATTTCTATCTTTAGGTGTAGTTATTTCTCAGGCTGTGACGAGGCGTCTAGGACCAACGTAGAACGCTCCACGGCTGCCTCTATTGCGGTGGTTAGTCAGGGTACTGCAATCTCATAGATTCCAACTGCTCTGGTGTTTTTCCTTTTTTACCTGCACTCCTCAGCTACCGAAACATAACAGGAGCCGCCGACGCCGCCCCCCCAGCGCCTGACCCGCAGAAAGCAGCAGTAATACGATGAGGTAACAACACCTTCCCTACTGAACGCCCCTCCATTCATAATGGGACCACTCCCGGCATGTAAGATGACACCCGGCGTATAAGAAGACCCCCCCACTTTTAAGAAGATTTTATATTTTGACTGGAAAAGTTGGGGGGTCATCTTTATGCCGGAAAATACGTTTTTCACAGTGCAAGGAGGGTCCGTATGAAATTCCTCATTGTTAATTTGATAGCTAAAATTAATTGTACATTCAAAGCTTGTATATCACTTAAAGTGTGATTCCTGTATTTTGAGACACATTTTTTTGTAAAAAAAGAGAATTGTAAATAATTCTGAAAGTTAAAACAATTGTTTGCCTAACAAGCTATGCGAGTTGTGTTCACATGAAACCAGAATACACCAGCTAGTTTCATCTGCTTGCTTTAGGGATGTGATTCTGCCTAGAGTTTTTTAATTCACTTTTAATATAAAAGTCTGTTTTTTATTTTTGAATTACCTGTTTAGGCGGTCTACACTTTCAAGGACAGCCGGCTGAACTTATCCTTCAGGACTCCACCAGCAGCGCTGAAGACACGTTCTGAGAGAACGCTGGCTGCCGGGCATGATAAAATCTCCAAGTCATGAAAGGCAAGCTCAGGCCACTCATGCATTTTGAAATCCAAAATGGAAAGGGACCAAACCATCCCTGATGGTATTGATATTTAGTTCTAGATACACCTGCACCATCCTCGCCATTCGTTCACCACATGTCAGATTTTGGACTTTGTTGTGCTGGTGCACGAGCTGGTCTAAAAAAGTGTCAAAGGACTCACAGAAGTTGCTTCTGCCACTACTGCTGCTGCTAATGTTTTGGCATTGACGAATTGATGTGCTGGAAGTTGGACGTCTAGAGCTGCGATGCCCCGCTATGTGCCTCACTGCTGTCTTGGGGGAAAACCTCCCTTCAGGTTGTGTAAAAGCGTGATTCGATACTTCAGCATTTGCGGGTCCCTTTCCAGGGCGGGAAGCATCTGGCAAATTTTGTATGATAACATGGATGTACCAAAGTGGCAACCCAGTAGTAGCACTATTTTGAATCAATTATATGGGGATCATGTTGCAGAATGTGCAGCAAGAAGGCACTTATATGTTGGGCTCTACTATAAGGGCCAAGCCCATGCTGTGTTAGTGGCTGGGGAACAGTGATGCTTGTTTCCACCGTCCCCTCCCGCCAATCACGAACAACAGAGAGGGGATTGATTATCCTCTTCATCGCCTGACAGTTGCCGTCCATTACCTCTTCCTCTTCCATTTGTTCCTCAGATCTTGCACCTTCACTAGCAGTTTGTCTGTTATCACCAGAAAATGTGTCTCAAAATACAGGAATCACACTTTAAGTGATATACAAGCTTTGAATGTACAATTAATTTTAGCTATCAAATTAACAATGAGAATTTCATACGGACCCTCCTTGCACTGTGCAAAATTTATTTTCCGGCGTATAAGACGACCCCCCAACTTTTCCAGTCAAAATATGAAATCTTAATTTATTGCCCAGAGTAGTACTTTGCATTTTTCCCTGTTAAAATCCATTTGTTAGATGCTGCCCACTGCTCCAGTTTATTTATATATTTTTGAATCCTCTCTCTTCTTCTCTAGTATTAGCTACACCTCCTAGCTTTGTGTAATCAGCATATTTGATCATTTACCCTTAATTCCTTCATCTAAATCATTGATAAAGTGTTGAACAATACAGGGCCCAAAACGAGCCTTGTGGTACCCCACTTGAGACATTCTTCCAACTGGATGTGCAGTCATTTACGACCACTTCTTTTTGGGTCCGATCACTAAGCCAGTTATGAATCCACCTAAACAGTTGCCTTGTCAATTCCATACTTAGTCATTTTTTCAATAAGGATTGTGTGAGATACTTTGTCAAATGCTTTGCTGAAGTCAAGATATGCTATATCTACAGCATTTCCCTTATTCACCCACTCAGTGATTTGTCATAGAAGGAAATTGTTAGTCTGACATGACAAATTAGTTACAAACCCATGCTGACTCGTTTAATCAATTCATTCTTTATCCAGGTACTAAATACATGTTCTTTAATAATTTTTTCAAAGATCTTTCCCTGGTATAGAAGTCAGACTCACCGGCCTGTAGTTCCCTGGGTCCACCTTCTTCCCCTTTTTGAAGATAGGAACAACATTTGCTCTTCTCCCATCTTCTGGGACTTCTCCTGTTCTCCAAGAATTTTCAAAGATTATGGGAGTGGTTCAAGAATTTCTTCTGCTATCTCCTTCAGTACTCTGGGGTGTAATTCATCTGGACCTGGAGACTTGAATTCATTTAGGTTGCTAAGTGTTTCCTCACTGTCTTTCTGTTTATAGATATCCTGGATTCTTCTATTCTTTAATAGGACAGTGAAGATCAGTGATGTTACATTTCCTTTCTGAGAGAAAACAGATGCAAAATAGGAATTTAAAAGTTCAGCCTTAACATCCTGTCTTACCATTCATCATTTTCATCCTGTAAAAATCCTATAGCATCTTTGACTTTTCTTTTACTTTAGACGTATCCCCAAAATCCTTTTTTATTGACGTCTCTGCAAGCCTTAATTCATTGTCAGCTTTAGATAATCTGATTTGTGCTCTGCAGGTTCTGCAGATGGCATTATATTCTTCTTTAGATATGCCTCCCTCTTTCCATTTGATAAATATTTCTTTCTTCTTTTTAGCATGTGTTTTTGTTCTGGGTTCATCCATCCTGGTTTCCTTAAATGCTTCCCATTCTTCCCTCTTTTCGGAATTGTTAACGATTGTGCTTTGAGAATCTCATTTTTCAAGATTTCCCATCCTTCCTGGACATTTTTGTCCTTAAGGATATCCAGCCATTGGATCCCTCCAATTCTCTTTCTGAGTCCCTTAAAATCTGTCTTTCTGAAATCTAACCTTGACGTCCGAGTCTTCACAGGTCTTCCTCCTCTTGTTATCCAAAATTCTAAAATAGCAGGTTACTACCTCCTAGGGTTCCAGCCACTCTTAAGGGCCCGTCTCACAATACGATCCGCTACCGAGATCGCTGCTGAGTCACTAGTTTTGTGACGCAGCGCGATCTCACAGCGATATCGCTGTGTGTGACATTCAGCGACGATCAGCGCCCCTGCCGGTATCGCTGATGTCGCTGAAATGTCAGGACATTTTTTTGATCGCTGGTCTCCCGCTGACAGGCACGCTCGCTGCGTGTGACAGGGGGAGACCAGCGACCGCTGGTAACCAAGGTACACAGCGGGTTTCCTCCTCTTTGCTGACAACTTTATCTTCCAAAGGTAGGGGAGATAACAGGGGATCTGCTCCTTGGATCTAATCCTTTAACAGGGAGGAAATAGTTGAGGAGGTAAAGGCTGGTCCACATAGCGTACACCACGACCCGCAGCGATAGCACTTGAGGACGCTGGTTGTATCGCTATATATCGTCTGAGCTGTCAAACAGGCAGCTCAGGCAGCGATCTGGGACAGGCACGCGGGTAACTCCTTAGTTACCCGCATGTACATTGTTACCAGCGCCCTGAGCGGGCCTGGAAACAAGGTACACGTCGGGTTTCCAGCGCTGCGCGGTGCCTGGAAACCCCCTGTGTACCTTGGATACAGTTTCCCCCGCATCAGGGAGAATCCCTGTATCAGAAACAAACGACCGTCCAACATCCTTAAATGGGACAGTTTCCATCCAAAACACAAAAAAAATTTATTGTCAAAAGCCAAGCCATCAGATTACAACCGATATTTCCAACCCCATGGTAGAGATGAACACCTTGGTGCCTTAGAAAGACCCTTTTTAAATCAGGGCTACCTCCAAGAAAAATTGAAAACCAAATTACAAGAGCCACCAGAAAAATCAAGGGATCACCCTGCTACATTAAAAGCAAAGAAGAAAAAACCGGGTGCCTCTATGGTCACCTACAATCCAAATTGGAGGTGTAAGGGGGCTGCACGGAAAACTACAACCTTTACTTTCAAAAAAATGCCGGTTACAAAACCTATTTCCAGACCCCCACTACTGTTTTTAGACAGCCCCCAAATAAAGAAGCATCATTGCAGAAGTTCCCTGTCCTCCCCAACAGATGCAGGAACCTTGCCTTGCAATCAGAAGAAATGCAAAACCTGTCCATTTATAAAGACCACGGCAAAATAAAGATCCCCAACTCACATCAGGACTACAAAGAAACCAGGTACTTTCAGCTGCATTTACATTAATGTTGTGTCCTAATTATTTTTACTAAAGTCCAACTGGGGGTCTGATGTGGGGGAGACCGGGCAAAAACTGAGAACAAATGAATTCTCATCGCCACACAATAAGAGAAAAAAGAATGGATTACCTGTGGCAAAAATTTTTGCTCCCTGATCATAGCATGTCAATATGAAAAATGGTACTAGAAGCAATTCACACTCAGAGACAGAGAAAATTTTGTGAAACAAATTGTGGTGACATTTGACACTCAAAATGCTGGAATAAAACCTGTCCAGGTTTTATGGCCTATTACAAAATTAAGGTTTACCCCAAAACCCTGTGAAAAACATCAAAAAACATTACCGACCCCAATCAGAGGGTAAAAAAACTTTCCCCTTATCTAGAATTTGTTCCAATATTTATGCCACCCTTGCCATAATGATATTTGCTTCACTACTTGTTTCCCTATTGCATTTTTTCTGTGTTTTTGTGTTTAAAAGTGATTCTTCAGATTTGTATTATTCAGCCTGATGAAGAGACCTGAGTAGTCTCGAAAGCTTGCAATTTTGTTACCTTATCTTTTCAGTTAGCCATTAAAAGGTATCAACCACTGAGGGATCTCAACTCTAAATATTTTTCTATCTAATGGCTAACACGGTACGAAGATATACATTTTACTGTATCAAAATGGAGGATACCAGAATGTACCGCAACTTTATGGAACTAAAACCACTTCTGAAGAAACGTGCACAAAATGGACAGCGATATTTTTTTCTTATCAAATGCAAAAAGAGAATTTAATTCCCAAAGGACTCTGGATTTACAAACCAATTCTTCACACCTACAATACCCATTATGCAAAAACCTTTGTCACAGGACGTCTGAGAGACTTAGGAACCATCTTTTGCATGTCTGTTACAGCATAAGGAGTAACGTCCAAGGGCAATTTGAAAGCCTAAGGAAAACACTTCCAGAAACCACAGAACAAAATTACAACAATACTACAACAAACTACGGACCTTTCTGATTCATAACAAGAAAGAAACTACACAGACTGCGTCTCAATTCCGGCTCTATACAAACAGATCCAAAACGAACCTGACACTCTGACAAACCACTCCATTCCAGACAAAAAGCATCTAACTGTGTCATCAATCTCTCGGATTTAACAAACCCAACAAAGTGGAGCTTGCCGTGCTTTCTAGAGGACTCTCATTTTGTCCCACTAAGGCCCTGGATAAAACTGAACTCTGCAGTGATATGGAACATTTTTTCAGGAGACTGCGCCTGAAGGGAATACTTCAATATACAGAAGATTCAAAAACACTCGGACTGAAGGAAAAGGGATCTCACACCAAGAAGGGTCAGACTGGACACCTCCTCTGGACGCAACCCTCATTTGGATAAATATAAGACTCATTTAGATATTTGATAAAATCCACCATCATAGCCACCAACAAGAGACAAGCATCCAACATCAGTGCCCAGGGAGAAAGGCTATACAGTCTCTGAAAACCAACAAAGAATCATCATTAACCTGTTGACAAGGGAGGTGCAATGTCATGATGAACACATAGACTATAATGAAGGAAGCAAACAGACACTTACGGACACACGCTACTACAGAAAACTGGAGTCGGACCCTACACGGGACTATTACAAGGAACTATGCAAGTTGGTATTTGTCTGTCTGACAAACCTAAGAGCGATGACCTGATACCAGAGAGTCCAAGAACAGGGACATTCTACTGCTTCCCAAAATCCACAAAGCTGGGAATCCAGGGGAGGCCGATTATTTCATGTGTGGACACCCTTACTGAGCAGGTATCTGGATGGTAGAGGGTATTCTTAAACCTCTGGTAAAGGATACACCCAGCTACATTCAGGACACAACTGACCTACTGAATAAACTAGCAGCAATAGGTCCTCTACCAGAGGAACCATCCTGGCCACCATGGATGTGAATCCTTGTACTCTAATACCACCCAGGATGGATTTAAATGCCTGCAAAACTCATGAAAAACACCGCGAATGATGCTGATTCTGTGGTGAAACTCACAAAAATTCTCCTCACCCACAATTACTTTGATTTGACAACAAGATCTATTTACAGGAGACCTGGCACAGCGATGGGAAGTAAAAAGGCTCCACAGTATGCAATCTTTTCATGGCCAAGCTTGAAAGCGACTTCTGCCTCATGCCCCCCAGGCCCGGGCCTCTCCGCTCCTTGAGCTTTTATTGGACGGATTGGGGGCAACAGCTAAAGGTTCACGAACAGTTCAATCAATTCATCCCACCCCTCAACTTAACAATTATCTTCTCCAGCACTGAAATTAACTTTTTGGCACCATCATTAAATGAAGGACAATTTGAGAACCCTGTATCAGAAGCCAATCGGCCAACAACCTTAATTGGACGTTTTCATCCAAAACACATAAAAATTTATTTCTCAGCCAAGCCAATCAGACAACCGTATATGTTCCAACCCCGGATAGAGGAAAACTTGTCGCCTTAGAAAGACCTTTTTTTAAATCGGGCTACCATCCAAAACAATTGAAAACCAATTTTTCAAGACACCAAAATCAATGTACCTGACATTCAAAGCAAAAGGAAAATAACCGGGTGCCTCTATGGCCCTACATCCAAATCTGGAGGTGCAAAGGGGAGCGCACGGAAACTCAACCTTTACTACAAAAAGATGCCCGGTTTACAATCCATATTTCCAGACCCCCCACTACGTGTTTTAGACAGCCCCCAAATATAAGAAGTCATTGTCAGAAGTTCCCGTTCCTCCCCACAGCTGCAGGAACTTTGCCTTGCAATCAGAAGAATGCAAAACCTGTCCATTTATAATGACCACGGACAGATAAAGATCCCCAACTCACATCAGGACTAAAGATACCAGGTACTTTCAGCTGCATTCACATCTAATGTGTGTACCTAATTAAATGTACTAAATGTCCAATTGGGGGTCTGTATGTGGGGGAGACCGGGCCAAAAATGAGAACAAGGATGAATTCTCATCGCCACACAATAGAGAAAAAAGAATGGATCTACCTGTGGCAAACATTTTTGCTCCCCTGATCATAGCATGTCAGATATGAAAATACTGGTACTAAGAAGCAGATTCACATCTCAGAGACAGAGAAGAATTTGTGAATACAAATGATGGTGACCTTTTGACACTCTAATGCTGGAATGAACCGTACATGGTTTTTATGCC
Organism: Oophaga sylvatica; assembly: GCA_033576555.1. NCBI lineage: Eukaryota > Metazoa > Chordata > Amphibia > Anura > Dendrobatidae > Oophaga > Oophaga sylvatica. Next base: position 127,227 of record JARQOD010000534.1, on the reverse strand, counting down.
TATTACATCAATTAAGGAATTTACTCCAAATCCTGTGAAAACAACACAAAACATTACCAGACCCCAATCAGAGGGTAATAAAACTTTCTCTCCTATTCTATAACTGTTCCAATATTTTGCTCATCCCTCTGCCTAATGACTATTCGCTTCACGTCACTTGTCTTACCTATTGCATTTTTTCTGTGTTTTTGTGTATAAATATTGTGATTCTTCAGATTTTGTATTAGTTCAGCCTGATGAAGAGACTGAGTAGTCTGGGAAAGCTTGCAATTTGTTACCATCTTTTCAGTTAGCCATTAAAAGGTATCAACCACTGAGGACTCTCAACTCTAAAATATTTTTCTATCTACTGGCTACACGGTACGAAGATATACTTTCTTTACTGTATCAGCAAGAGAGGATAAGAATTTCTGACCTGTTAGTTTTGCCTCAGAGATTCCCAACAAATTTTGGTAGTTGAAATCTCCATGACCACTATGTCATATTTTTTGGAGAACTTGGCCATTTGATGCATAAGAGTTCATCCATATCTCGCTTGCACAGGCGGCCTGTAGTAAATGCTACAATGGTGTCCTTTCCATTGTTTGCCTTGTATTCTTACCCAAACAGTTTCCACAGAACTCCCGTCTCTGAAGCGTCAATCTCTGTGCAGATATATGTTTTCTAACATGTAATGCGACACCTCCTCTCGTTTATCAAGTCTGTTTCTTGCAAATAAGTTGTATCCTTCTAGCCTTGTATTCAGTTATGTGTATCGTCCCACCAAGTCTCAGTGATTCCAATGGACTATACTTCTTCTCCTGCGTTAGTAGTTCCAGTTCTCCTTGTTTGTTGCCCATGCTTTGTGCATTTGTATAGAAACATTTTAGTTTGTGATTGGTTTCTCTTTCTTCAATAATTTTATTATGTAGATTTTTTGTCTTTGTTTTCCCCTTCACTTCTAATAGCAGAGTTCTCAATAGCATTTGTCAGGTGTATGGCTTTTGCTGGCGTTTTGCTTCCCTTCCCACATTGTTCTAGTTTAAAGCTCTCCTGGATGAGTGTAGCAAGGCGACTTCCAAATAAATGTTTTCCAGTCTTCGTAAGGTGCACCTCATCTCTAGCAAGAGTTCATCGTATAGGTAATTCACTCCGTGATCCAAAAATCCAAATCTTTGCTGACAGCACCATCGACGTAGCCAGTTATTCACCTGCAGAATTTTATTCCACCTCCTTGTTCCATGGCCATCCACTGGAAGGATGGAAGAGAAGACCACCTGTGCTCCCAGTTCTTTCACTTTCTTAGCTAAGATTTTCAAAGTCACTGCAGATGGTTTCCAGGTCGTTTCTTGCGGTTGTCATTTGTCCCCCACATGTATTAGCAGGAATGGGTAGTATCTGTAGGTCTCAAGAGTCCTGATATCCTGTCAGACACATCTTTAATTTTTGCACCTGGAAGACAGCACATTTCTCTTGAGGTTATATCGGTCTGCAGATAGCGGCCTCTGTTCCTCTCAACAGGGAATCCCCCATGACAACAACTCTCCGTTTCTTCTTCACAACAGTTTTCTTTCTCCATTCAGGAGGACTCTGAGGGCGTACAAGGTTATTGTTTGTGGCCAAGTCTTATCTTGATGTATTTCTTCATCATTCTCCTGTGTAAGAGCCTGGTACTGGTTCTGAGCAGTTTTGGTGCTGACTGCCTTCCGATCCTCCTGCTTCTCTGGGTCACATGCTTCCATTCCTCTGTTTCTTCAGGTGCACTTCGAATTTCTTCTCTTTCTGTAACATGAAGAGATAATTCTGCTTTGTCTAAGAACTCTTCACCTTCCTTAATGGTTTTCAATGTAGATAACCTCTCTTCCAGATTTTGCAACTTTTCCTCCAACAGGGACACAAGCTTGCATTTCTGGCATGTGAAGTTTAGCTTTTCCACTGGTAAGTTGAACATGTAGCAAGAAATGCAGCTCACCAAATGGCTCCTGGCCTCTTCCATGTTATTGTTCAAGAGATATTCAAGTGGTGAAATATATGCCTAGCGGCGCGCGGTTTACTGATGTCCTCCTTTCAGCTGCAACGGCCAAAATCCAGTGTTCCTTGAGCTCGCGGAGACTCTTCACTTATCCCAGAAGGCACTGGAAATATGCAAATTCTCTCCTAGGGACTTTTCCGAGGGGTGCGAACATCAAAAGTGAGCACACAGCTTCCGTGCTTTCTGCAGCAGCTCATTCAGGCCAGGATAGTGGTGGAGAAAACATTGTACAACCAGGTTGAGGAAATGAGCTATGCAAGGCACGGTGTGAGCTTGAATCGGCGTAGGGCTGCCACCAGGATAGCACCGTTATTGGACACGGCCTTCCTGGATGCAGGTTCAGCGGAGACAGGCATTGCTCAAACTTGGCATGGAGAGCTGTCCACAACTCTTCAGCTGTATGACTGCAATCTCCAAGTCATATCAATTTTAACACTGCTGATTGCAGTGAGCCCTGGATGTACAGTACGGAGGTGGTGGGGATTCTCTCTGCACTGTTGGAACACGTGTCTCTTTAAGGCAGAGATTGAGGGTGCAGGTGGAGAATCTAGAGAAGGTAAAAGAGGAAGCAGAAGCAGTGGAGGAAGTGTAAAATATAGAGATTTGTCCTGCAAGCCTTGGGGATTCCAAGACTTGTGGAACAGCACCTTCCCTCAGAGTCATCCAGTGCCCAGCCACTGAGATGTAACACACTTGGCCATGTTTACTTGTCCAAGTGTCTGTGGTGAAATACAGCCTGGCAGATTTAGTCAAGGAACAGGTGATGTTGTCTGCGACATGCTAGTGTAATGAAGCACAGATTTCTTAGAGAAGTAATGGCGACTAGGCAACTGGTACTGGGGGACTGCGATGGCCATCAGCTTTCGGAAACCATCTGTATTTACCAGGCGGAAAGGCAGCATTTTCGTGGCCAACAGATCGGAGATGGTGGAGTTCAACCTCTTAGCTTTGTCATGTGTAGGAGGAAACAATCTTTTACTGTGGGCTGGCTGCAGTGCTGAGAGGTGTGGAGTGCAGTGAACTGGACACACTGCTTGACCATGTGGGCTGTTCAGGCGGAGATGTTACAGTGGATTGAGAAAGTTGTGGTGTACTTGTTCTCTCAGATCAGTTAAATCTGCAGGCATGCACGTTTCTGCTACAGCTGATGTGCTCTCACTCAGCCTGACTGGAGCGAGTAAAGAACCAGAGAGGTTCTGCGGTCGGAGACCTGCATCACAACACTTAGCACAGTAACAGAGGAGGAGGAAGAAGCAGCAAATGCGATTGATGGGGCGGCTGATGCTCGTTGAGGTTTGCGGTCCACATTTCTGCGCACTGGGTTTCCCAGAGTAACGCATGTTGATTGTGCATTGTTGTAGTCAAATTATTGCACTTTTTCCCTCTACTGTTTTTTTGGCAAAGTTGGCAGATTACGTAAGTTGGCTCATCCTTTGCGGTGTCAAAAAAGGTCCAGGCTAGGCAATCCTTGCCACCCTTGCGAGCTGCATACCTGCAAACGCTGCTGGCCACAGCCACAGTTGTGGCTGACGATGCATTGCTTGCCGTGGCTGCATCACTATGTGTCTGCCCCGTACAGCGTAATGTAACCTCCGTCTTCCTCAAATTACCTACTCAGCTATGTGCCTCTGTGTTCACGCCAACTGGGATCTACCACCTCATTATCATCCTCTGTGTTTATCACATTCCTTGCCCTTAGAGTCACCCTTTCCTCTTCCTGCCCTGACAGCACAGTACAGTCCATGTAAGCCTCAGATATCTGCGTCTCATCAGAATCACTTCCCCACCGGGGGTTAACATCCAGTGATGAAGGCCAGGATGCTGCTTGGACCCTACTTCATCCTGCCCTGATCTAAGCTCAAAAAAAATGTTGGTCTTTAGTGCAGATGATTTCATCCTCTTGACTCTGTGAAGCTTTGGAGTTACTGTCTGATGCCCATAGCATAGAATGTGTGAACAGCTCTTCAGACTCACTAATCTGTGGTTCCCTACAGTCAGTTGGGCGGTTGGGAGAGTTGTTATGTGGGGGCAAGCAAGGGTTATTGGAGTGCCCCTCTGTGGACTGTACTGGGTGTGATGTTGAGGTGGAGGAAGAAGAGAGGCCACTTGAAGCTGCGCTTCCCATCCACTCGAGCACATGCTCTTTCTGGGCCTCATCAACATTGCGTACCACTGTAGCCGTCTGATGAATACTCTCATTAACAGAAGTTGTCAGTTGTCTTTGCATAGGACATGATGTTGTTGGTACACCAGTGCTTTAACAAACATTATCACCTAACCCAAGATCACCTTGAACACCAAGCCTAATCCCCCTTCCACCATGCCCTCGCTTTGTCCCAGTCATGTTACTCAGTGTGGTAGGAGCACAGTATTAGCAAGAAAAAATTAGATTTTTCTTACTCTGCACCAGCTCTGCAAACAGCTGAATTTCAGCGGCACTAAATGACAAGGTGAAGTATGGCATGCTGAATAGTGTTTATCACAGAAGAAAGAATTGTTTGAGTGTGGTTAAGGCCTGTATGACAAAGTAGGTATGCTCCAAACAATTTCAAAATGAGATCAACCCTACTGTATGACATTAGTAACCAAGAAAGTTTTTTGGACTTGTTGATGAGGCCTGTAAAACAGACTAGATGCTACAAACAAATTTCAAAGTGAGATCTCCCCTACTGTAGAACGTTAGTAACTGAACAAATTTGTTTTTAGTGTGAATGAGACCTGTATTACCTAGAAGATAGGCTCAAAACAATTTCAAACTCGGAACTAGGCTGCTGTAACATGCTTGTAAAAAATATATATATTATTGTTTTATGTGCAACAGCTCTGCACACACAACAATTTCACTGCCACAAAATTACAACGTGAGATATGGCATGCTGTATCACGTTTAGCAACAGGAAAAAAATTTTTTTTAATGTACATGAACTCTGAAGACGGCTTCATTTGACTGCCACAAAATTACAATGTGGGATATGGTGGGCTGTATCACGTTTAGCAACAGAATTTTTTTCTTTTAATCTGAAATTCTGCATGAGCTATGCAGACAATTTAATTTCACCCCCATTAAAGAACAAAGCGAGATATGGCATGTTGAATCAAATTAGAAGCTGCCCCAAAAAAATATTTTTTAATGGCCAACAGCTAAAATCACAGAACAATGTCACCACACCACTAAATGACAAGGTTGGATATGACATGCTGTATCACATTTGGCAAGTGAAAAAGTAGGAATTAGTCCTACCGGTAATGTTGTTTCCAGGAGTCCATCATGATGGCACCACCAAGAGGTTGTCCTTCGTATCCTTGATAGGGACAGGAACATAGAAGAGGTTAAATAGCCCCACCCCTACCACTCTTCAGTGATTTTCCAAGTACCACACCAGGATGGGTGCAACGCTATTTTATTAATTTTCCTGCTTGCATGTTTACATCACATACTAGATAGGAGTTAAGTAACAGAATCCTAGGGGGTTATATAAGGGGTGCCGTCATGATGGACTCCTGGAAACAACATTACCGGTAGGACTAATTCCTACTTTCCAGGATTTCCCTCCTGACGGCACCACCAGGAGAAGTACCAAATAATCCTCACTAGGGCGGGATTACAGATTGGAGGACCTTCCTCTCAAAGGTCGTCTGGCGACCTGACAATGTCCAGTTTGTAATGTCTACAGAAAGTATTGGATCTGGCCCAGGTCGCTGCCCTGCATATCTGGTCCATAGTGGCCCCAGCGCTCTCTGCCCACGAAGTTGAGATTGCTCTAAGACAGTGGGCCCTGAGGCCTTTGGTGGAACTTTCCTGCTGAAGGTAAGGTGCACTGATGGTTGATTTAATCCATCTTGCAAGAGTAGCTTTGGATGCCTTCTTTCCTTTGTTCCTCCCGGACATCTGAATAAAAAGATTAGAGTCTATTCTCCAGCTCCCTGTAATTTCCAGGTAATGAAGGATTGTCCTTTTAATGTCTAGCAGGTGAAGAGAAAACTCTGTCATTGCTATAATTCTGGCAGAATGTTGGTAGAATGATCTCCTGATTTCTATGGAAATCTGTGACTACCTTGGAAAGGAAGGTTGGATCCATCTTTAAAACGATACAGTCCTCCTGAATTTTCAAATATGGGTCCCTTATCGAAAGAGCCTGAATTTCTCTGATACGTCTAGCTGATGCAATTGTTACCAGGAAGAGAGCTTTGAGAGTCACTGATTTAAGGTCAGCCTGATCTAATGGCTCATAAGGTCTCTTACATAGTTCCCCCACTACCAGGGTGAGATCCCAGGGAGGTACAGAGCTGCGTAACGTTGGCCTTATTCTCTGAGTGGCTCTGATGAACCTTATTACCATGGATGAGTTGGTATTCGGGAATCAAAGACAGAACTTAGGGCTGCTATTTGCACCTTCAGAGTACTAGGCCTTATGCCCTTGTCAAAGCCTGCTTGGAGGAAATCCAGAATCCGGGGAATGTCCGGACCCTGGGAGATAGATACTGGAGCAGGATTTTGTGAGCAGAACTTTTTCCAGATCTTCTGATAGATTACCGAAGTAACTGGTTTCCTGCTCTTCTGCATGGTGGAGTGTTATGTTAGGTAGCTGAGGAGGACAGGAACAACAGCCGGGCAGCCGAACACCTGAGATGTTGGTAACTAATGGGTTGCAGATTCCTAAACTAACCACACAACTAGAGGTAGCCGTGGAGCGTTCCTACGTTGATCCTAGACGCCTCGTCCCAGCCTGAGAGATAACTACACCTAAAGGCAGAAAGATGAAAGCTATCTGCCCCAGAGCAGATCCCCAAAGAAAATAGGAAGCCCCCAAACATGTAATGGCGGTTAGACAAGAAGAAAGCACGGACACAGACAGAAAATAGAATGAGCAAACTCTGGGGCCACAAGCTGACTAAATAGGATAGGACAGGAGAGATTACTTTCTGCAACCCAGAAAATCCTACAAAAATCCAACAATTCTGATTACAAAAATACTGAGATCACACGATCTCCCCACCCACTAAATCAGATCTCAGTGTGAACAAAACCAAGCCGCAGCCGCTGAAAAAGCAGGAAAAAGCAAAAGAAAAAACAACAGTGGCTACAGACAAACTGTGAGGAGCACAGGCCCCAGGAGGGGACCCGGCTGTCCTCCACAAATGTGCAGAAAACTGTTGTGAATGGGTTTGAGATGAGTTCTGAGCAGAGGCTTCCTCTAGTGGTTACAAGCGGTGCTGGTCTGTCCAGTGAAGATTGTGAGGACTGGGAATCAGGTGTTACTGACTGGTCTTATATAAGGGAGTCACCTTCCCATCAGGGTTGCCGGTGATCAATTGTTCTGGTCTGAATCCTTCATTCCTGTTTCCCTTGTAGCCTGCTGTGTCGTGTCTGCATCTCCTGCTAACAGATAAGACATTTTCTTCTTTTTGTTTTTTGTGCTATATTTTTGCATTTTGTCCTGCACTTCTGTGGGGGCCTTCAGGGTCCCCTCCGGGGGCTTTTGCCCTCTCAGTTTAGTTCAGCCACTGATGTTTGTACTTTTGCTTTTTCCAGTTTTTTCAGTGGCTGCTGTTTTGATTTTGTTACACTGGTTAGTCAGGGTACTGCAATCTCATAGATTCCAACTGCTCTGGTGTATTGCCTTTTTTGCCTGCACTCCTCAGCTGCCGAAACATAACAGTATCACCGGCCTAAAAGTTGAAAATTGTATGGTACTCACAGAAGGGAAAAAATATTGTGAAAGAAAAAGGTTGTCAGAGTTGTCAGAGATATTTTTCTGTTTGTTGCTTTTTTTTCCCTCTGTATCTCTGGGTGCTGGGGAGGATCTTTTCTTTCAATGGAGTTTGCACAGTTGTCTGGCCGTGTGGATCAGCTTGCCGCTGAGGTTCGGAGTATTGCTATCTATCTTGCTGGGTTGCCTGTTGTGGAACCTAGGATTCCCATGCCAGATTTGTTTTTAGGGGATCGAGCTAAGTTTCAGAATTTCAAAAATAATTGTAAATTGTTTTTTGCCTTAAAATCTAAGTCCTCAGGGAACGCAGCGCAGCAGGTTCAAATTATCATCTCTCTCCTGCGCGGCGATCCTCAGGATTGGGCTTTTTCCCTGACACCTGGGGATCCTGTTTTGAGTGATGTTGATGCATTTTTTCAGGCTTTGGGGTTATTGTACGATGAGCCTAATGTCACTGATCAAGCTGAAAAAGCCTTGTTGGCATTAAATCAGGGGCTTTATGACGCAGAGTTATACTGTCAGAGATTCCGTAGGTGGGCAGTCCTGACCAAAAGGAATGACGACGCTTTGGCAGCCCTTTTCCGGAAGGGTCTGTCAGATAATGTAAAGGATGTTATGGTGGGATTCCCTGTCCCCTCTGGTCTCAATGATTCTATGTCATTAGCGATTCAAATTGACAGACGTTTGCGTGAGCGGAGAAGTATGCGTGGAATAGTGTTGCCTTGTGAACCAGCTTCTGAACCCATGCAGTGTGATAGAGTGGTGTCTGGGGCACAGCGTCATAAGTTTCGAAAGCGCAATGGGTTATGTTTTTACTGTGGTGATGCCTCTCATGCTATTTCAGTCTGCCCTAAGCGGGGAAGACGTTTTGCACGCTCAGTTGTCTTGGGTAGTATTCAGACTAAGATTTTATTAACTGTCACTCTGATATTCTCTCTGTCCTCATTTTCTGCTCAGGCTTTCGTTGATTCTGGAGCAGCTATTAACCTGATGGATTATGATTTTGCTAAACGTTGTGGGTTTCCCTTGATACCCCTACAGAAGTCTATTCCTCTACTGGGGATCGATTCTACCCCTTTGGCTGAGAATAAACCCCAGTTTTCTACTCAGGTGATAATGAGGGTTGAACCTGATCACCAGGAGTGCTGCAAATTTTTGGTTCTGTATAATCTGCATGACATTATCGTGCTGGGTTTCCCTTGGTTACAGTCTCATAATCCTGTTTTGGATTGGAAATCTGTGTCTGTAACCAGTTGGGGCTGCCAATGTGTTAATACCAACACTCCTGTTTTTTCTGCCTCCCCCCAGGCTCAGGATGTTCCTGACTTTTTGATTGATTTTTCTGATGTGTTTAGCGAAAGTAAATCTGCATCCTTGCCTCCCCATAGGAGCTATGACTGCGCTATTGAATTAGTGCCGGGTAGTAAATTCCCTAAAGGTCGCCTTTTTAACTTGTCTGTACCTGAACATGACGCTATGTGGTCTTATATCAAGGAATCATTGGAGAAGGGTCATATCAGACCATCCTCTTCACCCTTAGGTGCCGGTTTTTTCTTTGTGGCCAAAAAGGATGGTTCATTAAGGCCGTGTATTGATTATCGTCTCTTGAACAATATTACTGTGAAATATCAATACCCGTTACCCTTGATTTCTGACCTGTTTTCCAGGGTGAAAAATGCTACTTGGTTTACCAAGCTTGACCTCAGGGGGGCGTATAACCTTATTCGCATTAAGCACGGGGATGAATGGAAGACGGCATTCAATACCCCTGAAGGGCATTTTGAGTACCTAGTGATGCCCTTTGGGCTCACTAATGCTCCTTCCGTCTTCCAGTCCTTCATGAATGACATTTTCAGGGATTTTGTGGACAAATTTCTGATTGTTTATTTGGATGATATCTTGATTTTTTCTAATGACTGGGACTCTCATGTGAAACATGTTCGAACTGTGTTCCAGATTTTGAGAGAGAATGCTCTGTATGTGAAGGGATCAAAGTGTCTTTTTGGCGTACAGAGGATCTCATTTCTGGGATTCATTTTGTCCCCATCTGCTATTGAAATGGACCCGGTCAAGGTTCAGGCCATCTGTGATTGGGTCCAACCTACTTCATTAAAGGCTCTTCAGAGATTTTTGGGTTTTGCCAATTTTTATCGTAAATTTATTGGTAATTTCTCGGTTATTGTTAAACCATTAACTGATTTGACCAGAAAGGGTTCTGATGTGGTGAATTGGCCTCCTGAGGCAGTCTCTGCATTTCAGGAACTTAAGCAGAGATTCACTTCTGCTCCTGTTCTACGGCAGCCTGATGTTTCTCTGCCATTTCAGGTGGAGGTTGATGCCTCTGAAATTGGGGCAGGTGCCGTTTTGTCCCAAAAAGATCCAGAGACCTCTAAAAGTAACCCTTGTGCCTTTTTCTCTCGAAAATTTTCTCCTACTGAACGTAATTATGACGTGGGTAATCGGGAGTTATTGGCCATGAAGTGGGCTTTTGAAGAGTGGAGACATTGGCTGGAGGGAGCCAAACATCAGGTGGTGGTCCTTACGGACCATAAGAATCTGGTTTATCTGGAATCTGCCAAGCGACTCAATCCTAGACAGGCCAGGTGGGCCTTGTTTTTCACACGTTTTAATTTTGTGGTTTCCTTTCTTCCTGGCACTAAGAATGTTAAGGCAGATGCCCTCTCGAGGAGTTTCCTTGCGGACTCTCCTGAGTTATCTGATCCTTCTGTTATTTTGAAAGAGGGTGTAGTTCTTTCGGCCATCTCGCCCAATTTGAGACTTGCTCTGGAGGGGTGTCAGGAGGATAGGCCCGAGTGCTGCCCTGTTGGAAAATTGTTTGTCCCGGACCAGTGGAAGAAGAGTGTGATGTCTGAGATTCATTGTTCCGCATTGGCTGGGCATCCCGGAATTTTTGGTACCAGAGACTTGGTTAGTCGGTCCTTTTGGTGGCCTACCTTGTCTCGTGATGTCAGGGAATTTGTGCAGTCCTGCGGGACTTGCTCTCGCTCCAAGCCTTGCTCTCGCTCTAGTGGTTTGTTGATGCCATTGCCTGTGCCCAAGAGACCATGGACCCATATCTCTATGGATTTCATTTCCGACCTTCCTGTTTCTCAGAGAATGACCACCACCAGGGTAATTTGTGATAGGTTTTCCAAAATGATACATCTTGTGCCATTACCTAAGTTGCCTTCCTCCTCTGAATTGGTGCCGTTGTTCCTTCAGCACGTGGTTCGTTTACACGGCATTCCTGAGAACATTGTGTCTGACAGAGGAGTCCAGTTTGTTTCCAGATTTTGGAGGACTTTTTGTTCTAAACTGGGTGTTCAATTGTCTTTCTCCTCGGCATTTCATCCTCAGACCAATGGTCAAACTGAGAGAACAAACCAGACATTGGAGACTTATCTAAGATGCTTTGTGTCTGCTGATCAGGATGACTGGGTCTCTTTTTTGCCTTTGGCTGAGTTTGCTCTTAATAATAGGGCTAGCTCTGCTACTTTGATGTCTCCATTTTTATGTAATTCTGGGTTTCACCCTCGATTTTCTTCAGGACAGACGGAAGCTTCTGTCTGTCCAGGTGTTGACTCTGTTGTGGAGCGTATGCAACAGATTTGGGACCAGGTAGTGGAGAGGTTGTCCCTCTCTCAGGAGAGGGCCCAGCGGTTTGCTAACCGGCATAGGACTGATGGTCCTCGGTTTAAAGTGGGGGACTTGGTCTGGTTGTCCTCAAAGAATATTCCTATGAGAGTAGCATCTCCTAAATTTAAGCCTAGGTTCATTGGACCTTATAAGATCATGGAGATTATTAATCCTGTTTCTTTTCGTTTGCTTCTTCCAGGGACATTTAAGATCCATAACGTGTTCCACAAGTCCTTGTTGAAGAGGTTTGTTGAGCCAGTGGTTCCTGCTGCTGTGCCTCCTGACCCTGTTTTGGTTGAGGGCAATCTGGAGTATGTGGTTGAGAAAATATTAGATTCTCGTTTTTCTAGACGGAAACTCCAGTATTTGGTTAAATGGAGAGGTTATGGTCAGGAAGACAATTCTTGGGTGTTTGCTTCGGACATCCATGCTAGGAGACTTATCCGTGCGTATCATAGAACTCATCCTGACCGACCTGGTTGCTCAAATGAGGGTTCGGTGACCCCTCCTCAAGGGGGGGGTACTGTTGTGAATGGGTTTGAGATGAGTTCTGAGCAGAGGCTTCCTCTAGTGGTTACAAGCGGTGCTGGTCTGTCCAGTGAAGATTGTGAGGACTGGGAATCAGGTGTTACTGACTGGTCTTATATAAGGGAGTCACCTTCCCATCAGGGTTGCCGGTGATCAATTGTTCTGGTCTGAATCCTTCATTCCTGTTTCCCTTGTAGCCTGCTGTGTCGTGTCTGCATCTCCTGCTAACAGATAAGACATTTTCTTCTTTTTGTTTTTTGTGCTATATTTTTGCATTTTGTCCTGCACTTCTGTGGGGGCCTTCAGGGTCCCCTCCGGGGGCTTTTGCCCTCTCAGTTTAGTTCAGCCACTGATGTTTGTACTTTTGCTTTTTCCAGTTTTTTCAGTGGCTGCTGTTTTGATTTTGTTACACTGGTTAGTCAGGGTACTGCAATCTCATAGATTCCAACTGCTCTGGTGTATTGCCTTTTTTGCCTGCACTCCTCAGCTGCCGAAACATAACAGAAAACTATGCAAATAGCAAACACAAAAAGAAAAGCAGAAAATATCTTATCTGAAAGCAGCAGACGCAGGCAAGACACCAGCAAACTTCCAAATGAACCAGGAACCACAATTGAGACCAGAACAATTGATCACCGGTGACCATCATGGGAGGGAACCTCCCTTATATCAGTCCAGTCAGTGATCCTAGATTGCCATTCCTCGCTGGAAGGTTCAGTACTGTCTGTAACCACCAGAGGGAGCCTCTGCTCAGAAACCATCTCTAGCACATTCATAACAGTACCCCCCTTGAGGAGGGGTCACCGATCCCTCACTTGTGCAACCAGGCCGATCAGGATGAGCTCGGTGATAGGCACGGATCAGTCTCCTAGCATGGATGTCCGAAGCAAACTGTCATATATAGTGTACAGTTCCTATAGCGTCTTGTGCTTGGGTGCGAGGAAAACACAGGAGACACAGGTTGATATGAAATAACTTGTATTACTTCATACAAGCATGCTGAAAAGTTCACACAGTTTGCAGGAACAGCGACAGGAGACACAGCAGGCCAGAGTAACTTCAAGCACTACAATAAATCTCCAAAGCAGGTTCAGGATCTCTTCTCTGTACCATAATTCCTCTGCAAACATGGATTCACCAAACAGCAGGTTTCCAGAGTCCAAAAGTGTTCCAAGGTTCCTCAGTAGGGAATAGCTGGAGTACAAGTCCAAGGTTTCCAGAAGTCAGGTCACAGACTGACTGAGGCTTGATTCAGGAGCACTGATTGTTCAGCTGAGGCTGCTTAAGAAGCAAGAGGGAAGAATCAGGGCGGGAACATGAAAACTGGAAACTCCATATTAACTGAGGGCAAGAGCTGCAGAAAGACAGAAAGCAAAATGGCCGACGGAAAACTGAGTTTCAAGGAACATGTCAACAGAGACAAAGAACCTTACATTACTCCCCCCTTAGGGACAACCTCCGGATGACCTCAGACCAGGCTTGTCAGGGTACCTCTGATGAAACTGGCGGAGCAGGCGAGGAGCATTTACATTATTGACTGGTTCCATGAGTTGTCCTCCACTGGGTAGCCCTGCCATTTAATCAAATATTGCAACTGATTTCTGTACAACCTGGAATTTAGAATCCTTTCCACCATAAATTCTTCCTGACCATCGACCAGCACTGGGTCAGGGCAAGGAGAAGAACGTCCAGGAAACGTATTGGGTGTTGCAGCCTTTAGTAGGGATACATGAAAGACAGGGTGGATTCTCATAGTTCTGGGCAGTTGAAGACGACAAGCAACAGCACTTATAATCTTATTGATCTTATAAGGTCCAATGTACTTATGTCCCAATTTAGACGATGGAATCTTTAATTTAAGATTTCTGGTTGACAGCCAGACCAAATCTCCTACCTTGAAAGCTGGTGCAGGTTTACGAAATTTATCTGCTGCTTTCTTGTACCATTCCTGAGCCAATTCTAGATTTTCCTTTAGAAGATCCATATTCTTTTGTAAAGAAGTGATTCTTTCAGCCACTGCCGGCAAGGGCGTATCTATGGGAAATCGAGGAAGAATGTTAGGATGATAACCTAGATTGGAGTAAAAAGGAGACTGCTTAGTGGAGGCGCTCTGAGAGTTGTTATAAGAGAACTCAGCCAGTGGAAGTAGATCCACCCAATCATCCTGTAGGTGGCAGATAAAACAGCGGAGATACTGCTCCAGGGTCTGATTGGTTCGTTCTGTCTGTCCATTAGTCTGGGGATGAAAAGCAGAAGAAAGGTTTACTTTAATGTCCAATGCTGCACAGAAATTTTGCCAAAACCTTGAAGTGAATTGCACCCCTCGATCCGAAATGACCTCATCCGGTACTCCATGTAAGCGAAACACATTCTTAATCATCAAGTCTGATGTCTGTTTTGCAGTGGGTAAGCCAACACAAGGGATAAAATGAGCTGCCTTTGTTAGACGGTCAACCACCACTAGAATGGTGTTCTTCCCTTGAGAGGTTGGTAACTCCACAATGAAGTCCATAGAAATGGACCCCCACGGGCGGGACGGGGTGGGAAGAGGTTGCAACAGACCAGTTGGTGAGGAGCGAGGTGTTTTGCATCTTGCACAGACTTCACATGAAGTGACATAGTTTAAGACATCTTTCCTGTAAGTGGGCCACCAAAAGAAACGAGAAAGAAATTCTTGTGTCTTTAGAATTCCCCTATGCCCGGCTATCTTGGAATCGTGGATGAGTTGCAATACTCTCAATCTGACTGTTTCAGGTATATACAGACGTTGTCCCTGAATCCACACACCATTCTTAAAGACAAGACTTACGTACCTTGGGGGTTGAGCCAACAAAGAATCCGCATGGTATGCTTCCTTGATGTCCTTAAGTAGGTCTTGATTATGAATCACTCCCAGGAATCTAGAGTCAGGAAGAATAGTCTTAGGCGGAGTAAGTGGACGTGTCTGTGATGAATGAATCCTAGAGAGTGCATCAGCCTTTCCATTGCGCGATCCTGGTCTATAAGAAATGACAAAATTAAATTGGTTTAGGAAAAGATTCCAGCGAGCCTGGCGAGGAGTCAGGCACTTAGCCGACCTGATAAATTCAAGGTTACGATGGTCTGTCAGGACGACTATTTGCTGTGCAGCTCCCTGAAGAAGGTGTCTCCATTCCTTGAAGGCGGCAATAATGGCCAACAATTCTCTATTGCCCACATCGTAGTTCCTCTCAGCCGAAGACAACTGCTGGGAAAAGAAGGCACAGGGATGCAAGACATTCTTCTCACCTGTTCTCTGAGAGAGTATAGCTCCAACGGCACAGTCTGAAGCATCCACCTCTATTATGAAGGCAAGCTCGGGGTTGGGATGTACTAAGATAGGTGCGGTGGTAAATTTATCCTTTAAACAGGAAAATGCTTCCTGAGCTTGCGGGGTCCAGGAGAACCTAGACTGTTTCCGGGTAAGTTGGGTGATAGGTGACACTACCTCAGAAAAATTCTTAATGAAACGTCTATAGAAGTTGGCAAACCCGATGAAACGCTGCACCTCCTTCACATTTCTAGGAATTGGCCAATCCTTGATGGCTTGGGTCTTGCTTCCATCCATACTAATCCCTTGCGTAGATAGTACATACCCCAGAAATTGAATTTCGGTCCTATGGAATTCACATTTTTCAAGTTTGATGTAGAGATGGTTTTGTCTTAGGCGTTCTAAGACCATTCTCACATGTCCATGATGTTCCTCTGTGGAGTTAGAAAAAATTAGAATATCATCCAGATAAATCACCACAAATGTATCTAGGAGATCCCTGAAGATATCATTCACGAAGTGTTGGAAAGTGGCTGGGGCGGTACTCAGACCAAAAGGCATAACTAGATATTCAAAGTGTCCATAGCGTGACCTGAAAGCAGTCTTCCATTCATCCCCAGGTCTAATACGGACCAAGTAATAGGCCCCACGGAGATCCAGTTTAGAGAAAATTTTGGCATGCCGCACTCTCTCCAACAACTCAGGGATTAAAGGCAATGGATAACGGTTTCTAATAGTAACCTTATTGAGTTCCCTATAGTCTATGCAGGGTCTCAGAGATCCATCTTTCTTCTTCACAAAGAAGATGGGTGCACCTGCGGGAGATGAAGAGGGGCGTATGAAGCCCTTGGCTAAATTTTCGTCTATATAATCCTTCAAAGCTTTTAGCTCGGGCCCCGCTAGGGGGTAGATCTTACCAAAAGGTATCTCGGCTCCAGGCAATAATTCAATTGGACAATCATATGGACGGTGAGGAGGAAGCTGATCAGCGTTCTTCTTGTCACATAAATCCACATAGTCCTGGTATACAGCTGGTAGTTCAGGGACTGACATGGTTCCTTTAGGAACAGAGCAAGCTGAAACTCCTTGACTCATCTGTTTCTCCGGAAAGTGTAATTCCTTGGTCTCCCAGTTAATCGTAGGATTCTGTGCCTGCAGCCATGGTAGCCCTAGAATAATGGGAAAGTGGGGAGAAGAGATAAGCAAAAAAGACATTTTCTCCTGATGATCTTTACCCATAAGGACCCTCAAAGGCTCTGTTTCTTGATCCACTGGTCCAGAAGTCAGTAGAGAGCCATCCACAGTCTCCATCTGTACTGGAGTAGCCTTCTTCACTGAACGTATCCCCTGTTTCAGAGCAAAGGAGATATCCATAAAATTTCCACTTGCTCCTGAGTCGATCATAGCAGAGCTAGACACCCAGACTGAGTCAACCCAGAGTTTGATGGAAAGGAAGCAATGAGAATTGTTTCTTTTACAACTCAGCTGGGACATCGCTGAGGAAACTTGAAAAATTGCAGCGTTTATACCGTCATCGTCCCAGAACTGAGCCTGAGGCTCGGACATGACAGAGCTCCTCTCGCAACACTCACAGTGAATGACTGCTGCAGTAGTCTTACGAGAACGGCTGGGGCAGTTTATAATGAAGTGCCCTGACTTACCACAGTAGAAACATAGATTTTCCTTTATACGATGTTCTTTGCGTGCATCACTAACCCGTCTTTGCAAAGAGTCCACCTGCATGGGTTCAGGTTCTGGTTCCCTTGTGATCCTACTCAAAGGTTCCTTAGCTGAGGAGGGAGGTAGTAAAAGGTTAGTGCGATTATTTTCGAACCATCTCTCTTGTCTGCGTTCAGTCAGACGAGCATCAATACGGATACAATAGTTAATAAAGTCACCTAACGCAGTGGGAGGGTCGGCACGAGCAAGTTCATCCTTAATCAGTGGAGACAACCCTTTCCGAAAAATAGATTTTTTAGCGGAAGTGTCCCAGGAGGTATCAACAGCCCATCTCCTTAAATCCAGGGCATATTCGGCTACTGAACGCTTACCTTGGCGCAAAGTTAACATGGCTGCTTCAGCTGTTGCACCTCGATTGGGGTCATCAAACACCTGCCCCATGGCTGAAATAAAAGCATCAAGGTGATTCAAACAATCATCCTCAGTCTCAATCAGAGGGTTTGCCCACATCAAAGCCTTATTGGTAAGCAACATGATTATAGTAAGCACTTTGGATCGTTCAGTGGGAAATTGTGAAGCATGTGCAGAGAAAAATAAATTGCATTGATTAATAAATCCCCTGAATTTCTCACGTTCACCGCCAAAACGAAAAGGAGGTAATTTGGGGATCCCAGAACTCGGGGTTATGGCAGGAGCCTGGGCTCGTTCCTCTAGAGCCTCAATCCTGGCTCGCAATTCCTGGGTAGTCTGTCCAAACACTTGCAAATTATGATTAGTGAGGTCCTGTAGGCTTGCAAAACGGGTTTTTAAAGTCTGTACATCTGAAAGGATTGTATCAGTCACTCCGCAAAGTTCCTTTATGCGGGCCTCCATCTTCCAGATCTTTTAAGGCAGAAGTGCTGGAAGGAGAAGAGGAAAGGAAAAAAAAAAAAACAATAGTGTTTACCTGTGGTAACACTCCAGAGTAAAATTTTAAGGGAATGCGCTCACCTGGAATGGTTGTGAGAAGTCACAACCACTGTCATCACATAAGGTATTAAACGGACATCTGATATCCACAGTCACAGCAGACACGGCTTTCCCAGACCCAGCAGACACTAAACATTGGCTCCTGAATCTTGTCATGTATAGTGTACAGTTCCTATAGCGTCTTGTGCTTGGGTGCGAGGAAAACACAGGAGACACAGGTTGATATGAAATAACTTGTATTACTTCATACAAGCATGCTGAAAAGTTCACACAGTTTGCAGGAACAGCGACAGGAGACACAGCAGGCCAGAGTAACTTCAAGCACTACAATAAATCTCCAAAGCAGGTTCAGGATCTCTTCTCTGTACCGCAATTCCTCTGCAAACATGGATTCACCAAACAGCAGGTTTCCAGAGTCCAAAAGTGTTCCAAGGTTCCTCAGTAGGGAATAGCTGGAGTACAAGTCCAAGGTTTCCAGAAGTCAGGTCACAGACTGACTGAGGCTTGATTCAGGAGCACTGATTGTTCAGCTGAGGCTGCTTAAGAAGCAAGAGGGAAGAATCAGGGCGGGAACATGAAAACTGGAAACTCCATATTAACTGAGGGCAAGAGCTGCAGAAAGACAGAAAGCAAAATGGCCGACGGAAAACTGAGTTTCAAGGAACATGTCAACAGAGACAAAGAACCTTACACAAACACCCAAGAATTGTCCTCCTGACCATAACCTGTAATGTATGTAGTACAGTTCATATAGCGTCTTGTGCTTGGGTGCGATGAACATACATGAGACACAGGTTTGATATAGAAAGTCCTGTATTACTTCATACAAGTTGGCAAAATATAGTCACACAGTTTGCGGACACAGAAGCAGGAGACACAGCAGGCCAGAGTAATCTAAGCTCAGCAATCAATCTCACAATAGATTCAGGATCTTCTTCTCTGTTACCGTGAGTCCATGCAAACGTGGGTCTTTCAAAGAGCAGGGTTCAGAGTCCACAAGTGCTTCAGAGTTCCTCAGTAGGAATAGCTGGAGTACAAGGTCCAAGGCTTACAGGAGTCAAGTCAAGTCACAGGTTCACTGCAGGCTAGATTCTGAAGCACTGATTGCTCAGATGTGGCTGCTTAAGAAGCAAAAGGAGAGAATCAGGGCGGGAACATGCAAGCTGGAAACTCCATTTTGACTGAGGGCAAGATAGCTGCAGCAAGACAGAAAGTAAAATGGCTGACGAACAAACTGAGTTTCAGAAACATATACACAGAACCTTACATTACTCCCCCCTTAGGGACAACCTCCGGATGACCTCAGACCAGGCTTGTGTGGGTACCTCTGATGAAACTGACGGAGCAAGCGAGGAGCATTAACGTTATTGACTGGTTCCCATGAGTTGTCCTCCACTGGGTAGCCCTGCCATTTAATCAGATATTGTAACTGATTTCTATACAACCTGGAATCTAAAATCCTTTCCACCACAAATTCTTCCTGACCATCGACTAGCACTGGATCAGGGCAAGGAGAAGAACGTCCAGGAAACGTATTGGGTGTCGCAGCCTTTAGTAGGGATACATGAAAGACAGGGTGGATTCTCATAGTTCTGGGCAGTTGAAGACGACAAGCAACGGCACTTATAATTTTACTGATTTTATAGGGTCCAATGTACTTATGTCCCAACTTAGACGATGGAATCCTTAACTTAAGATTTCTGGTTGACAGCCAGACCAAGTCTCCTACCTTGAAAGCTGGTGCAGGTTTACGAAATTTATCTGCTGCTTTCTTATACCTTTCCTGAGCCGATTCTAGATTTTCCTTTAGAAGATCCATATTCTTCTGTAAAGACGTGATTCTTTCAGCCACTGCTGGTAAAGGCGTTTCTATGGGAAATCGTGGTAGAATGTTAGGATGATAACCTAGATTAGAGTAAAAAGGAGACTGTTTAGTGGAGGCACTCTGAGAGTTGTTATACGAGAACTCAGCTAATGGAAGTAGATCCACCCAATCATCCTGTAGGTGGCAGATAAAGCAGCGGAGATACTGCTCCAGGGTTTGATTGGTTCGTTCGGTCTGTCCATTAGTCTGGGGATGAAAAGCAGAAGAAAGGTTTACTTTAATGTCCAATGCTGCACAGAAATTTTGCCAAAACCTAGAAGTGAATTGCACCCCTCGATCCGAAATAACATCATCCGGTACTCCATGTAAGCGAAACACATCTTTAATCATCAAATCTGATGTCTGTTTTGCAGTGGGTAAGCCGACACAAGGGATAAAATGAGCTGCCTTTGTTAGACGGTCAACCACCACTAGAATGGTGTTCTTCCCCTGAGAGGTTGGTAACTCCACAATGAAGTAGAAATGGATCCCCACGGGCGGGACGGGGTGGGAAGAGGCTGTAACAGACCAGTTGGTGAGGAGCGAGGTGTTTTGCATCTTGCACAGACTTCACATGAAGTGACATAGTTTAAAACATCCTTCCTGCAAGTGGGCCACCAAAAGAAACGAGAAAGAAATTCCTGTGTCTTAAGAATTCCTCTATGCCCAGCTATCTTGGAATCGTGAATGAGTTGCAATACTCTCAATCTGACTGTTTCAGGAATATACAGGCGTTGTCCCTGAATCCACACACCATTCTTAAAGACAAGACTTACGTCCCTTGGGGGTTGTGCCAAAAAGGAATCCGCATGGTATGCTTCCTTGATGTCCTTAAGTCCTTAAGTAGGTCTTGATTATGAATTACTCCTAGGAATCTAGAGTCAGGAAGAATAGTCTTAGGAGGAGTAATTGGACGTGTCTCTGCTGAGTAAATCCTAGAGAGTGCATCAGCCTTTCCATTGCGCGATCCTGGTCTATAAGAAATGATAAAATTAAATTGGTTTAAGAAAAGATTCCAGCGAGCCTGGCGAGGAGTCAGGCACTTAGCCGACCTGATAAACTCAAGGTTACGATGGTCTGTCAGGACGAGTATTTGCTGTGCAGCTCCCTGAAGAAGGTGTCTCCATTCTTTGAAGGCGGCAATAATGGCCAACAACTCTCTATTGCCCACATCGTAGTTCCTCTCAGCCGAAGACAACTGCTGGGAAAAGAAGGCACAGGGATGCAAGACATTCTTCTCACCTGTTCTCTGAGAGAGTATAGCTCCAACGGCACAGTCTGAAGCATCCACCTCTATTATGAAGGCAAGCTCGGGGTTGGGATGTACTAGGATAGGTGCAGTGGTAAATTTATCTTTTAGACGGGAGAATGCTTCCTGGGCTTGGGGAGTCCAGGAGAACTTAGACTCTTTCCGGGTAAGTTGGGTGATAGGTGACACTACCTCAGAGAAATTTCTAATGAAACGTCTATAGAAGTTGGCAAACCCGATGAAGCGCTGTACCTCCTTCACATTTCTAGGACTTGGCCAATCCTTGATGGCTTGGGTTTTGCTTCCATCCATACTAATTCCTTGTGTAGACAGTACATACCCAGAAATTGAATTTCGGTCCTATGGAATTCACACTTTTCAAGTTTGATGTAAAGATGATTTTGTCTTAGACGTTCCAAGACCATTCTCACATGTCCATGATGTTCCTCTGTGGAGTTAGAAAAAATTAGAATATCATCCAAATAAATTACCACGAATGTATCTAGGAGATCCCTGAAGATGTCATTCACCAAGTGTTGGAAAGTGGCTGGGGCGGTACTCAGACCAAAAGGCATAACTAGATATTCAAAGTGTCCATAGCGTGACCTGAATGCAGTCTTCCATTCATCCCCAGGTCTAATACGGACTAAGTTATAGGCCCCACGAAGATCTAGTTTAGAAAAAATTTTGGCATGTCGCACTCTCTCCAATAACTCAGGGATTAAAGGCAATGGATAACGGTTTCTAATAGTAACCTTATTGAGTTCCCTATAGTCTACGCATGGTCTCAGAGATCCATCTTTCTTCTTTACAAAGAAGATGGGTGCACCTGCAGGAGATGAAGAGGGGCGTATGAAGCCCTTGGCTAGATTTTCGTCTATGTAATCCTTTAAAGCCTTTAACTCGGGCCCCGCCAGGGGGTAGATCTTACCAAAAGGTATCTCTGCTCCAGGCAATAATTCAATTGGACAATCATATGGACGGTGAGGAGGAAGCTGGTCAGCGTTCTTCTTGTCACATAAATCCACATAGTCCTGGTATACAGCTGGTAGTTCAGGGACTGACATGGTTCCTTTAGGAACAGAGCAAGCTGAAACTTTTGGACTCATCTGTTTCTCTGGAAAGTGTAATTCCTTGGTCTCCCAGTTAATGGTAGGATTCTGAGCCTGCAGCCATGGTAGCCCTAGAATAATGGGAAAGTGGGGAGAAGAGATAAGCATAAAGGACAGTTTCTCTTGATGATCTTTACCCATAAGAACCTTCAAAGGCTCTGTTTCCTGATCCACTGGTCCAGAGGTCAGCAGGGAGCCATCCACAGTTTCCATCTGTACTGGAGTAGCCTTCTTCACTGAACGTATCCCCTGTTTCAGAGCAAAGGAGACATCCATAAAATTTCCACTTGCCCCTGAGTCGATCATAGCAGAGCTAGACACCCAAGCTGAGTCAACCCAGAGTTTGATGGAAAGAAAGCAATGAGAATTGTTTTTCTTACAACTCAGCTGGGACACCGCTGAGGAAACTTGAAAAATGGCAGCGTTTACACAGTCAACGTCCTCAGAGGTAACGGAGTTTAAGTCCGAGAAATCAAGATCTGTTGCTGCAGATCTCTCTGGAGCCTGAGGCTCGGACCTGACAGATCCCCTCTCGCAACACTCACAATGAATGAGTGCTGCAGTAGTCTTACGAGAACGGCTGGGGCAGTTTATAATGAAGTGCCCTGACTTACCACAATAGAAACATAGATTCTCCTTAAAACGATGTTCCTTGCGTGCATCACTAACCCGTCGTTGTAAAGAGTCTACCTGCATGGGTTCAGGTTCAGGTTCCCGTGTGATCCTACTCAAAGGTTCCTTAGCTGGAGAGGAAGGTAGGAAAAGGTTAGTGCGATTGCTTTCGAACCATCTCTCTTGCCTGCGTTCAGTCAGACGAGTATCAATACGGATGCAGTAGTTAATAAAGTCACCTAACGCAGTGGGAGGGTCGGCACGAGCAAGTTCATCCTTAATCAGTGGAGACAACCCTTTCCGAAAAATAGATTTTTTAGCGGAAGTGTCCCAAGTGGTATCAAGAGCCCATCTCCTGAAATCCAAGGCATATTCAGCTACCGAGTGCTTACCTTGGCGCAAAGCTAACATGGCTGCTTCAGCTGTTGCACCTCGATTGGGGTCATCAAACACCTGCCCCATGGCTGAAATAAAATCATCAAGGTGATTCAAACAATCATCCTCAGTCTCAATCAGAGGGTTTGCCACATTAAAGCCTTGTTGGTAAGCAACATAATTATAGTAAGCACCTTAGATCGTTCAGTGGGAAATTGTGAAGCATGTGCAGAAAAAAAAAGATTGCATTGATTAATAAATCCCCTGAATTTCTCACGTTCACCGCCAAAACGAAAAGGGGGCAACTTGGGAATCCCAGCACTCGGGGCTACGGCAGGAGCCTGGACTCGCCCCTCTAGAACCTCAATCCTGGCTCGCAAATCCTGGGTAGTCTGTCCAACCACTTGCAAATTGTGATTATTGAGGTCCTGTAGATTTGTAAAAAGGGTCTTTATATTCTGCAAATCTGCAAGGATATTATCAGTCACTCCGCAAAGTTCCTTTATGCGGGCCTCCATTTTCCAGATCTTTTAAGACAGGATTACTGGAAAAAGAGGAGAGGAAAAAAAAAAAACAATAGTGTTTACCTGTGGTAACACTTGCAGAGAAAAAAAAAAAAATTAAGGGAACTGCTCACCTGGAATGGTTGTGAGAAGTCACAACCACTATCATCACAGAAAGTTCAACCAGACATCTGATATCCAGAGTTACAGCAGACAAAAAAGAGAAAAGAAAGAAAAAAAAACAATAGTGTTTACCTGTGGTAACACTTGCAGAAAGAAAAAACTTAAGGGAATTGCTCACCTGGAATGGTTGTGAGAAGTCACAACCACTGTCATCACAGAAAGTACAACCGGACGTCTGATATCCACAGTTACAGCAGACACAGCCTTTCCAGACCCAGCAGACACTAACGTTTGGCTTCAGAATATTGTAATGTATGTAGTACAGTTCATATAGCGTCTTGTGCTTGGGTGCGATGAACATACATGAGACACAGGTTTGATATAGAAAGTCCTGTATTACTTCATACAAGTTGGCAAAATATAGTCACACAGTTTGCGGACACAGAAGCAGGAGACACAGCAGGCCAGAGTAATCTAAGCTCAGCAATCAATCTCACAATAGATTCAGGATCTTCTTCTCTGTTACCGTGAGTCCATGCAAACGTGGGTCTTTCAAAGAGCAGGGTTCAGAGTCCACAAGTGCTTCAGAGTTCCTCAGTAGGAATAGCTGGAGTACAAGGTCCAAGGCTTACAGGAGTCAAGTCAAGTCACAGGTTCACTGCAGGCTAGATTCTGAAGCACTGATTGCTCAGCTGTGGCTGCTTAAGAAGCAAAAGGAGAGAATCAGGGCGGGAACATGCAAGCTGGAAACTCCATTTTGACTGAGGGCAAGATAGCTGCAGCAAGACAAAGTAAAATGGCTGACGAACAAACTGAGTTTCAGAAACATATACACAGAACCTTACATAACCTCTCCACTTAACCAAATACTGGAGTTTCCGTCTAGAAAAACGAGAATCCAATATTTTCTCAACCACATACTCCAGATTGCCCTCAACCAAAACAGGGTCAGGAGGCGCAGCCATAGGAACCATTGGCTCGACAAGCCTCTTCAATAAGGACTTGTGGAACACGTTATGGATCTTAAATGTCCCTGGAAGAAGCAAACGGAAGGAAACCGGATTAAGAATCTCCATGATCTTATAAGGTCCAATGAACCTAGGCTTAAACTTTGGAGATGCAACCCTCATAGGGATATTTCTTGAGGACAACCAAACCAAGTCCCCCACTTTAAACCAAGGACCATTAGTCCTATGCCGGTTGGCAAACCGCTGGGCCTTCTCTTGAGAGAGAGACAACCTCTCCACTACCTGGTCCCAAATCTGCTGCATTCGCTCCACCACAGAGTCAACACCCGGATAGACAGAAGCCTCTGTCTGTCCCGAAGAAAATAGAGGGTGAAACCCAGAATTGCATAAAAATGGAGACATCAAGGTGGCAGAGCTAGCTCTATTATTAAGAGCAAACTCAGCCAAAGGCAAAAAAGAGACCCAGTCATCTTGATCAGCAGACACAAAACATCTCAAATAAGTCTCCAAGGTCTGGTTTGTTCTCACGGTTTGTCCATTGGTCTGAGGATGAAATGCAGAGGAGAAAGATAATTGAACACCAAGTATAGAACAAAATGTCCTCCAAAATCTGGAAACAAACTGGACTCCTCTGTCAGACACAATGTTCTCTGGAATGCCGTGCAACCGAACCACGTGCTGAAGGAACAAAGGCACCAACTCGGAGGAGGAAGGCAACTTAGGTAATGGCACAAGATGTATCATCTTGGAAAACCTATCACAGATTACCCAGATAACGGTCATTCTCTGAGAGACAGGGAGGTCAGAAATAAAATCCATAGAGATATGGGTCCATGGCCTCTTGGGCACAGGTTATGGCATCAACAAACCACTAGAGCGAGAGCAAGGTTTGGAATGAGAGCAAGTCCCACAGGACTGCACAAAGTCCCTGACGTCACGAGACAAAGTAGACCACCAAAAGGACCGACTCACCAAGTCTCTGGTACCAAAAATCCCGGGATGACTAGCCAACACGGAACAATGAATCTCAGACATCACACTCTTCTTCCACTGGTCTGGGTTTATCCTCCTGACACCCCTCCAGAGCCAGTCTCAAATTGGGCGAGATGGCGGAAAGTACTACACCCTCTTTCAAAATAACAGCAGGATCAGATAACTCAGGAGAATCCGCAAAAAACTCCTTGAGAGGGCATCCGCCTTAACATTCTTAGTGCCAGGAAGAAAAGAAACCACAAAATTAAAACGTGTGAAAAACAAGGCCCACCTGGCCTGTCTAGGATTAAGTCGCTTGGCTGATTCGAGATAAACCAGGTTCTTATGGTCCGTGAGGACCACCACCTGATGTTTGGCTCCTTCCAGCCAATGTCTCCACTCTTCAAAGGCCCACTTCATGGCCAATAACTCCCGATTACCCACGTCATAATTACGTTCAGTTGGAGAAAATTTTCGAGAGAAAAAGGCACAAGGGTTACTCTTAGAGGTCTCTGGATCCCTTTGGGACAAAACGGCACCTGCCCCAATTTCAGAAGCATCAACCTCCACCTGAAACGGTAGAGAAACATCAGGCTGCCGTAGAACAGAAGCAGAAGTGAATCTCTGCTTAAGTTCCTGAAACGCAGAAACTGCCTCAGGAGGCCAATTCACCACATCAGAACCCTTTTTTGTTATGTTTCGGTAGCTGAGGAGTGCAGGTAAAAAAGGCAATACACCAGAGCAGTTGGAATCTATGAGATTGCAATACCCTGACTAACCACCACAACTAGAGGCAGCCGTGGAGCGTTCCTACGTTGGTCCTAGACGCCTCGTCACAGCCTAAGAAACTAACTACACCTAAAGATAGAAATAGGAAAGCTGTCTGCCCCAGAGCAGAACCCCAAAGAACATAGAAAGCCCCCAAACATGTAATGGCTGTTAGACAAGATGAAATACTGACACAGAAAGAAAATAGTATGAGCAAACGCTGGGGCCCAAACTAACTAAATAGAAAAGGATAGGAAGGGTACTTACTGCAATCCCAGAAAACCCTGAAAAGCAGCAACTCTACTAATTTCAAAAACACCTGAGATCACACGACCTCTTCCACCTAAATTAGTTCTCTGGTGTAACAAAATCAAAACAGCAGCCACTGAAAAAACTGGAAAAAGCAAAAGTACAAACATCAGTGGCTGAAATAAACTGAGAGGGCAAAAGCCCCCGGAGGGGACCCTGAAGGCCCCCACAGAAGTGCAGGACAAAATGCAAAAATATAGCACAAAAACAAAAAGAAGAAAATGTCTTATCTGTTAGCAGGAGATGCAGACACGACACAGCAGGCTACAAGGGAAACAGGAATGAAGGATTCAGACCAGAACAATTGATCACCGGCAACCCTGATGGGAAGGTGACTCCCTTATATAAGACCAGTCAGTAACACCTGATTCCCAGTCCTCACAATCTTCACTGGACAGACCAGCACCGCTTGTAACCACCAGAGGAAGCCTCTGCTCAGAACTCATCTCAAACCCATTCACAACAGTACCCCCCTTGAGGAGGGGTCACCGAACCCTCATTTGAGCAACCAGGTCGGTCAGGATGAGTTCTATGATACGCACGGATAAGTCTCCTAGCATGGATGTCCGAAGCAAACACCCAAGAATTGTCTTCCTGACCATAACCTCTCCATTTAACCAAATACTGGAGTTTCCGTCTAGAAAAACGAGAATCTAATATTTTCTCAGCCACATACTCCAGATTGCCCTCAACCAAAACAGGGTCAGGAGGCACAGCAGCAGGAACCACTGGCTCAACAAACCTCTTCAACAAGGACTTGTGGAACACGTTATGGATCTTAAATGTCCCTGGAAGAAGCAAACGAAAAGAAACAGGATTAATAATCTCCATGATCTTATAAGGTCCAATGAACCTAGGCTTAAATTTAGGAGATGCTACTCTCATAGGAATATTCTTTGAGGACAACCAGACCAAGTCCCCCACTTTAAACCGAGGACCATCAGTCCTATGCCGGTTAGCAAACCGCTGGGCCTTCTCCTGAGAGAGGGACAACCTCTCCACTACCTGGTCCCAAATCTGTTGCATACGCTCCACAACAGAGTCAACACCTGGACAGACAGAAGCCTCTGTCTGTCCTGAAGAAAATCGAGGGTGAAACCCAGAATTACAGAAAAACGGAGACATCAAAGTGGTAGAGCTAGCCCTATTATTAAGAGCAAACTCAGCCAAAGGCAAAAAAGAGACCCAGTCATCCTGATCAGCAGACACAAAGCATCTTAGATAAGTCTCCAATGTCTGGTTTGTTCTCTCAGTTTGACCATTGGTCTGAGGATGAAATGCCGAGGAGAAAGACAATTGAACACACCAGTTTAGAACAAAAAGTCCTCCAAAATCTGGAAACAAACTGGACTCCTCTGTCAGACGCAATGTTCTCAGGAATGCCGTGTAAACGAACCACGTGCTGAAGGAACAACGGCACCAATTCAAAGGAGGAAGGCAACTTAGGTAATGGCACAAGATGTATCATTTTGGAAAACCTATCACAATTACCCAGATGGTGGTCATTCTCTGAGAAACAGGAAGGTCGGAAATGAAATCCATAGAGATATGGGTCCATGGTCTCTTGGGCACAGGCAATGGCATCAACAAACCACTAGAGCGAGAGCAAGGCTTGGAGCGAGAGCAAGTCCCACAGGACTGCACAAATTCCCTGACATCACGAGACAAGGTAGGCCACCAAAAGGACCGACTAACCAAGTCTCTGGTACCAAAAATTCCGGGATGCCCAGCCAATGCGGAACAATGAATCTCAGACATCACACTCTTTTTCCACTGGTCCGGGACAAACAATTTTCCAACAGGGCAGCACTCGGGCCTATCTTCCTGACACCCCTCCAGAGCAAGTCTCAAATTGGGCGAGATGGTGGAAAGAACTACACCCTCTTTCAAAATAACAGAAGGATCAGATAACTCAGGAGAGTCCGCAAGGAAACTCCTCGAGAGGGCATCCGCCTTAACATTCTTAGTGCCAGGAAGAAAGGAAACCACAAAATTAAAACGTGTGAAAAACAAGGCCCACCTGGCCTGTCTAGGATTGAGTCGCTTGGCAGATTCCAGATAGACCAGATTCTTATGGTCCGTAAGGACCACCACCTGATGTTTGGCTCCCTCCAGCCAATGTCTCCACTCTTCAAAAGCCCACTTCATGGCCAATAACTCCCGATTACCCACGTCATAATTACGTTCAGTAGGAGAAAATTTTCGAGAGAAAAAGGCACAAGGGTTACTTTTAGAGGTCTCTGGATCTTTTTGGGACAAAACGGCACCTGCCCCAATTTCAGAGGCATCAACCTCCACCTGAAATGGCAGAGAAACATCAGGCTGCCGTAGAACAGGAGCAGAAGTGAATCTCTGCTTAAGTTCCTGAAATGCAGAGACTGCCTCAGGAGGCCAATTCACCACATCAGAACCCTTTCTGGTCAAATCAGTTAATGGTTTAACAATAACCGAGAAATTACCAATAAATTTACGATAAAAATTGGCAAAACCCAAAAATCTCTGAAGAGCCTTTAATGAAGTAGGTTGGACCCAATCACAGATGGCCTGAACCTTGACCGGGTCCATTTCAATAACAGATGGGGACAAAATGAATCCCAGAAATGAGATCCTCTGTACGCCAAAAAGACACTTTGATCCCTTCACATACAGAGCATTCTCTCTCAAAATCTGGAATACAGTTCGAACATGTTTCACATGAGAGTCCCAGTCATTAGAAAAAATCAAGATATCATCCAAATAAACAATCAGAAATTTGTCCACAAAATCCCTGAAAATGTCATTCATGAAGGACTGGAAGACGGAAGGAGCATTAGTGAGCCCAAAGGGCATCACTAGGTACTCAAAATGCCCTTCAGGGGTATTGAATGCCGTCTTCCATTCATCCCGTGCTTAATGCGAATAAGGTTATACGCCCCCCTGAGGTCAAGCTTGGTAAACCAAGTAGCGTTTTTCACCCTGGAAAACAGGTCAGAAATCAAGGGTAACGGGTATTGATATTTCACAGTAATATTGTTCAAGAGACGATAATCAATACACGGCCTTAATGAACCATCTTTTTTCGCCACAAAGAAAAAACCGGCACCTAAGGGTAAAGAGGATGGTCTGATATGACCCTTCTCCAATGATTCCTTGATATAAGACCGCATAGCGTCATGTTCAGGTACAGACAAGTTAAAAAGGCGACCTTTAGGGAATTTACTACCCGGCACTAATTCAATAGCGCAGTCATAGCTCCTATGGGGAGGCAAGGATGCAGATTTACTTTCGCTAAACACATCAGAAAAATCAATCAAAAAGTCAGGAACATCCTGAGCCTGGGGGGAGGCAGAAAAAACAGGAGTGTTGGTATTAACACATTGGCAGCCCCAACTGGTTACAGACACAGATTTCCAATCCAAAACAGGATTATGAGACTGTAACCAAGGGAAACCCAGCACAATAATGTCATGCAGATTATACAGAACCAAAAATTTGCAGCACTCCTGGTGATCAGGTTCAACCCTCATTATCACCTGAGTAAAAACTGGGGTTTATTCTCAGCCAAAGGGGTAGAATCGATCCCCAGTAGGGGAATAGACTTCTGTAGGGGTATCAAGGGAAACCCACAACGTTTAGCAAAATCATAATCCATCAGGTTAATAGCTGCTCCAGAATCAACGAAAGCCTGAGCAGAAAATGAGGACAGAGAGCATATCAGAGTGACAGTTAATAAAAACTTAGTCTGAACACTACCCAAGACAACTGAGCGTGCAAAACGTCTTCCCCGCTTAGGGCAGACTGAAATAGCATGAGAGGCATCACCACAGTAGAAACATAACCCATTGCGCTTTCGAAACTCATGACGCTGTGCCCCAGACACCACTCTATCACACTGCATGGGTTCAGAAGCTGGTTCACAAGGCAACACCATACCACGCATACTTCTCCGCTCACGCAAACGTCTGTCAATTTGAATCGCTAATGACATAGAATCATTGAGACCAGAGGGGACAGGGAATCCACCATAACATCCTTTACATTATCTGACAGACCCTTCCGGAAAAGGGCTGCCAAAGCGTCGTCATTCCATTTGGTCAGGACTGCCCACCTACGGAATCTCTGACAGTATAACTCAGCGTCATAAGGCCCCTGATTTAATGCCAACAAGGCTTTTTCAGCTTGATCAGTGACATTAGGCTCATCGTACAATAACCCCAAAGCCTGAAAAAATGCATCAACATCACTCAAAACAGGATCCCCAGGTGTCAGGGAAAAAGCCCAATCCTGAGGATCGCCGCGCAGGAGAGAGATGATAATTTGAACCTGCTGCGCTGCGTTCCCTGAGGACTTAGATTTTAAGGCAAAAAACAATTTACAATTATTTTTGAAATTCTGAAACTTAGCTCGATCCCCTAAAAACAAATCTGGCATGGGAATCCTAGGTTCCACAACAGGCAACCTAGCAAGATATGCAGCAATACTCTGAACCTCAGTGGCAAGCTGATCCACACTGCCAGACAACTGTGCAAACTCCATTGAGAGAAAAGATCCTCCCCAGCACCCAGAGATACAGAGGGAAAAAAATGCAACAAACAGAAAAATATCTCTGACAACTCTGACAACCTTTTTTCTTTCACAATATTTTTTCCCTTCTGTGAGTACCATACAATTTTCAATTTTTGGGCCGGTGATACTGTTATGTTTCGGTAGCTGAGGAGTGCAGGTAAAAAAGGCAATACACCAGAGCAGTTGGAATCTATGAGATTGAAGTACCCTGACTAACCACCACAACTAGAGGCAGCCGTGGAGCGTTCCTGCGTTGGTCCTAGACGCCTCGTCACAGCCTGAGAAACTAACTACACCTAAAGATAGAAATAGGAAAGCTATCTGCCCCGGAGCAGAACCCCAAAGACAATAGAAAGCCCCCAAACATGTAATGGCTGTTAGACAAGATGAAATACTGACACAGAAAGAAAATAGTATGAGCAAACGCTGGGGCCCAAACTAACTAAATAGAAAAGGATAGGAAGGGTACTTACTGCAATCCCAGAAAACCCTGAAAAGCACCAACTCTACTAATTTCAAAAACACCTGAGATCACACGACCTCTTCCACCTAAATTAGTTCTCTGGTGTAACAAAATCAAAACAGCAGCCACTGAAAAAACTGGAAAAAGCAAAAGTACAAACATCAGTGGCTGAACTAAACTGAGAGGGCAAAAGCCCCCGGAGGGGACCCTGAAGGCCCCCACAGAAGTGCAGAACAAAATGCAAAAATATAGCACAAAAACAAAAAGAAGAAAATGTCTTATCTGTTAGCAGGAGATGCAGACACGACACAGCAGGCTACAAGGGAAACAGGAATGAAGGATTCAGACCAGAACAATTGATCACCGGCAACCCTGATGGGAAGGTGACTCCCTTATATAAGACCAGTCAGTAACACCTGATTCCCAGTCCTCACAATCTTCACTGGACAGACCAGCACCGCTTGTAACCACCAGAGGAAGCCTCTGCTCAGAACTCATCTCAAACCCATTCACAACACTTTTTGGTGAAATCAGTCAATAGTTTAACAATACCGGAGAAATTACCAATACATTTACGATAAAAATTGGCAAAACCCAAAAATCTCTGAAGAGCCTTTAATGAAGTAGGTTGAACCCAATCACAGATGGCCTGAACCTTTACCGGGTCCATTTCAATAACAGACGGAGACAAAATGAATCCCAGAAATGAGACCTTCTGTATGCCAAAAAGACACTTTAATCCCTTCACATACAGTGCATTCTCTCTCAAAATCTGGAACACAGTTCGAACATGTTTCACATGAGAGTCCCAGTCGTTGGAAAAAATCAAGATATCAGCCAAATAAATAATCAGAAATTTATCCACAAAATCCCTGAAAATATCATTCATGAAGGATTGGAAGACGGAAGGAGCATTAGTGAGCCCAAAAGGCATCACTAGGTACTCAAAATGCCCCTCTTGGGTATTAAACGCCGTCTTCCATTCATCCCGTGCTTAATGCGAATAAGGTTATACGCCCCCCTGAGGTCAAGCTTGGTAAACCAACTAGCACTTTTCACTCTGGAAAACAGGTCAGAAATCAAGGGTAACGGATATTGATATTTCACAGTGATCTTATTCAGGAGGCGATAATCAATACACGGCCTCAATGGACCATCCTTTTTGTTTTTGGCCACAAAGAAAAAACCGGCGCCCAAGGGTGAAGAGGATGGTCTGATATGACCCTTCTCCAATGACTCCTTGATATAAGATCGCATAGCATCGTGTTCAGGTACAGACAAGTTAAAAAGGCGACCCTTAGGAAATTTACCACCAGGCACTAACTCAATAGCGCAATCGTAGCTTCTGTGAGGAGGTAAGGACGCAGACTTACTTTCACTAAACACATCAGAAAAATCAGTCAAAAAGTCGGACATCCTGAGACTGGGGAGAGGCAGAAAAAACAGGAGTGTGGGTATTAACACATTGGCAACCCCAACTGGTCACAGACACAGATTTCCAATCCAAAAGAGGATTATGAGTCTGTAACAAAGGGAAACCCAGTACAATAATGTCATGCAGATTATGCAACACCAGAAATTTGCAACTCTCCTGATGATCTGGTTCAACCCTCATTATCACCTGAGTAGAAAATTGGGATTTATTCTCCGCCAAAGGGGTAGAATGAATGCCCAGTAAAGGAATAGACTTCCGCAGGGGTATCATGGGAAACCACAATGTTTGGCAAAGTCAAAATCCATCAGGTTAATAGCTGCTCCTGAATCAACAAAAGCCTGAGCCGAAAATGTGGACATGGAGCAAATGAGGGTAACAGTCAACAGAAATTTAGTCTGAACACTACCCAAGACAACTGAGCGCGCAAAACGTCTTCCCCGCTTAGGACAGACAGAAATAGCATGAGAGGCGTCACCCCAGTAGAAACATAACCCATTGCGCTTTCAAAACTGTGCCCTAGAAGTCACTCCATCACACTTCATGGGCTCAGGAGCTGGCTCACAAGGCAACACCATCTCACGCATTCCTCTGCGCTCACGCAAACGTCTCAATTTGAATAGCCAATGACATAGAATCATTGAGACCAGAGGGAACAGGGAATCCCACCATAACATCCTTTACATTCTCTGACAGCCCCTTCCGAAAAAGGGCTGCCAAAGCATCATCATTCCATTTGGTCAGGACTGCCCACTTTCGAAATTTCTGACAGTACAACTCAGCGTCTTCAAGACCCTGATTTAATGCCAACAAGGTCTTTTCAGCTTGATCAGTGACATTAGGTTCATCATACAATAACCCAGAGCCTGAAAAAATACATCAATATCATTCAAAACAGGATCCCCAGGTGTCAGGGAAAAAGCCCAATCCTGAGGGTCGCCACGCAGGAGAGATGAAAATTTGAACCTGCTGTGCCGCGTTTCCTGAGGACTTAGGCTTTAAGACAAAAAACAACTTAGTTATTTTTGAAATTCAGAAATTTAGCCCGATCCCCCAAAAACAAATCTGGCATGGGAATCCTAGGTTCCACAACCGGCAACCTAGCAAGATAGGTAGCAATACTCCGAACCTCAGTGGCAAGCTAATCCACACGGCCAGACAACTGTGCAAACTCTATTGAGAGAAAAAAAAATCCTCCTCAGCACCCAGAGAAAAAGAGGGAAAAAATGCAACAAACAGAAAAAAAAAAAAACTCTGACAACTCTGACAACTTTTTTCTTTCCACAATATTTTTCCCTTCTGTGAGTAGCATATAATTTTCAGTTTGACCGGTGATACTGTTATGTTAGGTAGCTGAGGAGGACAGGAACAACAGCTGGGCTGCCGAACACCTGAGATGTTGGTAACTAATGGGTTGCAGATTCCTAAACTAACCACACAACTAGAGGTAACCGTGGAGCGTTCCTACGTTGATCCTAGACGCCTCGTCACAGCCTGAGAGATAACTACACCTAAAGGCAGAAAGATGAAAGCTATCTGCCCCAGAGCAGATCCCCAAAGAAAATAGGAAGCCCCCAAACATGTAATGGCGGTTAGACAAGAATAAAGCACGGACACAGACAGAAAATGGAATGAGCAAACGCTGGGGCC
This sequence comes from Oophaga sylvatica, assembly GCA_033576555.1. NCBI lineage: Eukaryota > Metazoa > Chordata > Amphibia > Anura > Dendrobatidae > Oophaga > Oophaga sylvatica. The sequence continues at coordinate 92,458 of JARQOD010000534.1, read as the reverse complement.
ACAAGCTGACTAAATAGGATAGGACAGGAGAGATTACTTTCTGCAACCCAGAAAACCCTACAAAAATCCAACAATTCTGATTACAAAAATACTGAGATTACACGATCTCGCCACCCACTAAATCAGATCTCAGTGTGAACAAAACCAAGCCACAGTCGCTGAAAAAGCAGGAAAAAGCAAAAGAAAAAACAACAGTGGCTACAGACAAACTGTGAGGAGCAGGAGGGGACCCGGCTGTCCTCCACAAATGTGCAGAAAACTATGCAAATAGCAAGCACAAAAAGAAAAGCAGAAAATATCTTATCTGAAAGCAGCAGACGCAGGCAAGACACCAGCAAACTTCCAAATGAACCAGGAACCACAATTGAGACCAGAACAATTGATCACCGGCGACCACCTTGGGAGGGAACCTCCCTTATATCAGTCCAGTCAGTGATCCCAGATTGCCATTCCTCGCTGGAAGGTTCAGTACTGTCTGTAACCACCAGAGGGAGCCTCTGCTCATTCACAACAGTGGAAATGACCAGCTCTGAAAGACCTTTTGCTCTTAGGATCCCTTCTCAGGATCCAGGCTGACAGATGTAAAATCCCAGGATTCTGATGGAGTAGCGGCCCCTGCGATAAGAGGTCTGGTCTTACTGGTAGAAGGACGGGATCCTCCAGGGCCATCCAACTTAGAAGGGAGAACCAGCTTCACTTGGGCCAGTATGGCACTATCAGGATTACTAACGCTCAGCTCTCCTGAATTTTCCTCAGAACCCTTGGTATGAGAGGAAGTGGTGGGAAGTCATATGCTAGCTTTGTATTCCAGCTCTGGCCTAAAGCGTCCACTCCGGCTGGAGCATCTCTTAGGTTTAGTGAAAAAAATTGTTCTGTTTTTGCGTTTTTCCTTGACGCAAATAGGTCTATTTCTGGATTTCCCCAGCGTTGGGTTAGTTGTAAAAAGACCTCCTGGTTTAGAGACCACTCTGTAGGCTGGATTCTCTCTCTGCTTAGGTAGTCGGCCAGTTGATTTTTGGAGCCTCTTAGGTGAACCGCTGTTATTGATCTTACTGTCTTCTCTGCCCAGGAGAATATTGTATCTGATAGGACTTGCAGCTGATTGTGTCTCGTACCTCCTTGGTGAAGAAGGAAGGCTATCGTAGTTGAATTGTCTGAATATATTCTTATGTGCTGATCTCTTAGTTGATCCTGATATCCTTTCAGGGCTTCCCATACTGCTCTTAGCTCTCTGTAATTTGAGGATCTGCTTATGGTTCTGAGCCAAACTCCCTGGAGGTAGGACCCCTCCATGTGAGCCCCCCAACCTGTAAGGCTTGCGTCTGTAGTAACATTGACGCATGGTGACATTCTCCAGGGTTTTCCTCATCCAAGGTTCACTGTATTTGCCCACCATGAAAGTGACTTTTGCTTTTCCGGATAGTTTTATTCTGTCGTCTAGAGATGCTTCTGTGCCGTCCCAAGCTGCTAGGGTCTCCTGTTGCAGGGATCTGGAATGATGTTGGCTCCACTGGACACTGGGAATGCATGAGGTCATCAGACCCAGTACTCTCATGGCTTTCCTTATCATGACATACTTCAGACTCTGTATGCTCTTGATCTCCTCTGCTATTGCCTGTTTTTCGTCCTCTGGTAGAAAGGAGTGCTCCTGTTCTGAATTTAGAAGAACTCCTAGAAACATCTTTCTCTGCTCTGGACTGGGATTTGATTTCCTTTTGTTTATTAGCCATCCCAGCTTCTCCAAAACCGACATTGTTACTGGGAGGTGTCTTTCCATCTGCTGCGGAGAGTCTGCCACTAACAATAGGTCGTCCAAGTAGGCGACGACGAGAATCCTTTTTTGTCTTAGGAAAGCCATTACTTCCACCATCAGTTTGGTAAAGATTTGTGGGGCGGAAGATAGGCCAAAGGGCAGGCATGTGAACTGGTAATGCTGTATTCTGCCTCGGTTTCTTATGGCGAACCGGAGGTACTGTTGGTGAGAGATGTGGATTGGCACATGGTAGTAAGCACTCTTTAAATCTGGAGTGCTCATTACCGAGTTCTTTTTTATTAGAGGTATATACGGATTTGAGTGACTATTTTGAACTGTCTGTAGTCCACCCACTGGTTTAGTGGTTTGAGATTGATTATTGTGTGAAATTCTCCTCCCGGTTTCTTTATGGAGAAGAGCGTTGAATAGTGCCCCCGAAATCTCTGGGAGACTGGGACTTTTACTATGGCTCTCATCTCCAGGAGGTCCTGGATGTCTTTCAGGAGTCTCTGATGTACCGATGAGGATTGGGCCTGGGTTAGGCAAAACCTTTTGGGGGGTCCTCTGGTAAACTGTATCCTGTACCCCTCTGCCACTGTATTTAAGATCCATTTATTCTGGGTGATGTTTTGCCAATCTCTGAGGAATCTGTACAGTCATGGCCAAAAGTTTTGAGAATGACACAAATATTATATTTTCACATGATCTGCTGCCCTCTGGTTTTTATGTGTTTGACAGATGTTTTTATCACAGACAGAAATATAATTGCAAACATATGAGTAACAAAAGCTTATATTGACAGAATGTGTTAATGCAGCAAGTCAATATTTGCAGTGTTGACCCTTCTTCAGGACCTCTGCAATTCTCCCTGGCATGCTCTCAATCAACTTCTGGACCAAATCCTGACTGATAGCAGTCCATTCTTGCACAATCAATGCTTTCATTTTGTCAGAATTTTTAGGTTTTTGTTTGTCCACCCGTCTCTTGATGATTGACCACAAGTTCTCAATGGGATTAAGATCTGGGGAGTTTCCAGGCCATGGACCCAAAATCTCTATGTTTTGTTCCCTGAGCCATTTAGTTATCACCTTTGCCTTATGGCTAGGTGCTCCATCATGCTGGAAAAGGCATTGTTGATCACCAAACTGCTCTTGGAGGGTTGGGAGAAGTTGCTCTTGGAGGACATTCTGGTACCATTCTTTATTCATGGCTGTATTTTTAGGCAAGACTGTGAGAGAGCCGATTCCCTTGGCTGAGAAGCAACCCCACACATGAATGGTTTCAGGATGCTTAATAGTTGGCATGAGACAAGACTGGTGGTAGCGCTCACCTTGTCTTCTCCGAATGAGGCGTTTTCCTGATGCCCCAAACAATCGAAAAGGGGATTCATCAGAGAAAATAACTTTACCCCAGTCTTCAGCAGTCCACTGCCTGTACCTTTTGCAGAATATCAGTCTGTCCATGATGTTTTTTTCTGGAGAGAAGTGGCTTCTTTGCTGCCCTCCTTGAGACCAGGCCTTGCTCCTAGAGTCTCCGCCTCAGAGTGCGTGCAGATGCACTCACACCTGCCTGCTGCCATTCCTGAGCAAGCTCTGCACTGCTGGTAGCCCGATCCCGCAGCTGAAACACTTTTAAGAGACGGTCCTGGCGCTTGCTGGTCTTTCTTGGGCGCCCTGGAGCCTTTTTGGCAACAATGGAACCTCTCTCCTTGAAGTTCTTGATGATGCGATAGATTGTTGACTGAGGTGCAATCTTTCGAGCTGCGATACTCTTCCCTGTTAGGCCATTTTTGTGCATTGCAATGATGACTGCACGTGTTTCTTTAGAGATAACCATGGTTAACAGAAGAGAAAATGATTCCAAGCACCAGCCTCCTTTTAAAGTGTCTAGTGGTGTCATTCTTACTTAATCATGACAGATTGATCTCCAGCCATGTCCTCATCAACACCCACACCTGTGTTAATGGAGCAATCACTGAAAAGAGGTTAGCTGGTCCTTTTAAGGCAGGGCTGCAATGATGCTGAAATGTGTTTTGGGGGATAAAGTTCATTTTCTAGCCAAATATTGACTTTGCAAGTAATTGCTGTTAAGCTGATCACTCTTTATAACATTCTGGAGTATATGCAAATTGTCATTAGAAAAAGTGAAGCAGTAGACTTTGTAAAAATTAATAATTGTGTCATTCTCAAAACTTTTGTCCATGACTGTAGTCTTCCTCCCACTATTCTGGCATCATTGTCTGCTGTATCTAGGTTCCTGGCTCTGGAAGGAGCTTCTCCCTTTCCCACCTTTAGGGTAACTCCATCTTCTGGATTTCACTTTCCCTTTATATTCTTGTCTGGGATGGAGCGCATTCTTCGAAAGCACTGTATTCTCCTTGGTTTTTGCGCCGGAAACCCCTTGTTTTTGTCTGACGCCTTCTCCAGTAGGTCGTCCAGCACTGGACCAAACACGTGTAGGCTTGAGAACGGGATTGAACAGAGCTTGTTCTTGGATTGAGTGTCTCCCATCCGTGACATAAGCCACAGGGCTCGCCTTGCCGCATTGGATAGTGCGTTATTCCTTGCAGCGAAACGCACCGATTCCGCTGAAGCGTCTGCCATGAAGTCGGTAGCTGTTTTTAACAGTGGTAGGGATCTGAGGATCTCTTCCCTTGGTGTCTTGTTCTTTATCTGGTTTTCCAAATCTTCTACCCATAGGCTCATTAATCTAGCTACAGAGGTAGCTGCGATATTAGTCTTCATGATGGCCGCTGATGACTCCCAAGCCTTTTTAAGCAGGTCTTCTGATCGCTTATCCATAGGATCTTTCAGCCCTGATGAGTCCTCTAATGGTATGGCTGTCTTTTTTGAGACTCTCGCTACCGGGATGTCAATTTTTGGAACTGATTCCCATATCTTAGTTTCTTCCGGTCGAAGGGAAGACGGTATTTGAATTCTCTTGGCATGACCAGCTTCTTGCTGACATCTTCCTACTCTTCCAGAATCATGGCAGTTATATGTTGGTTTACTGGAAAGACTGTTTCTGCGGGCTCTCAGGCCACCCAACATCTCATCTTGAACTGTTAGGGGTTCCGCGGAGTCTTCCACCTTCATGGTGTTCATGACCGCCTGCACCAACATGTCAGTATTTTTGGAGGAAAAAAGATATTTCTTCCTGCCTTCAAAAACTGTGGTTGGGGAACCCTCTTCATCATCTGAATCCGAGCTGGAGTAAACTGATCGTTCTCCTTCCTCTGAAGTTAGATCCTCGCCCCATCGCGGTCTTTTAGGACGGGGGTTTTGTGCGGGTACTAGAGTTGACACGGTCGCCTGTACCTCTTCCCTGATCATGGACCTAATGTTATCCAATAGGGGGGTCTGCTCCTCAGTCAGTAATTTGGCTATGCATCTGTCGCATAACTTTTTGGGATGCCCCTCTGGGAGTCTGGTTGTGCAGAGCGGACATTTGACCTTCCGTTTGACTGCAGTTGCTGAGTGCTTGTGCGTCTCCTAAAAATAGATATAAAGAAGGGCCTATATATCTATATCGTGACTCCTGGAGACCCCATTTGCACCGTATACTTACGTGATCCTGGTGGTTATCCGGGTCTGGACGTCAGGACGGCTAACACTCTCCATGTTTACTTAGTCAAGTGTGCTGTCAGCTGTCCGTCATTAGTCTGTCTTACCCGCCTTCAAGACATCTGATTCGTCTCCTTCTGAGCTAAGCTGCTGTTGATCACGACGCCACCAGCTGTCTATTCTACAGCACATGCTCCTCCTAGAGTGCACGTCGATCCCTGGCGACACCCCCTTTTTGGCCTAGAGGAGTACGCCTCTACGACATCATTTCCGGTGGTAGCCCCGCTCTGTTAGGTGGCCTAACGCTGTTAGACCGCCTGTCTCATGGGCGCAGCTATTTTGTTGAAGCCCTGAGGTGTTTCGGCTTCACCTCTACTGGAAGCTGTCAGCGGCGTGCCCACCGATGACGCGGTGCGACGAATTCGGCCCAGGTTGCCGAAAATCGCCAGAACAGCTAGCCACTGCGCAGAGTCCTCTGGGGATGCGGCAGTCCCCGGGAGCAGCCAGCTCCCCTGGAATGCTGGGGAACCTCTGTCGGTACCAGTGCTTCAGCAGGGTTTCCCTCCGCTCTGTACCCGGGAGCCACAGCTCGACCAGGTTCTTCTCATGCCGGGGAGTACCCCGGCCTACATGTATCTTCTTTTCACTCCCTGCGCTCCTCTGCGTCTGTCCCTGATAGGGACAGGAAAAACACTTAAGGGTGGAAGGGGGTGGGGCTATTTAACCTCTTCTGTGTTCCTGTCCCTATCAAGGATACGAAGGACAACCTCCTGGTGGTGCCCTCAGGAGGGACGTCCTGGAAAATAAGATTTAGAATGGTCTACTCTTGCATGAAGAGCTATAGAAGCAGTGCACAACACACTTGTATGACATGTGCCTTCCTGTCTTTGTATGTGGACCTCAGTAATGGCACAAAAAAAAATCTGCTGGAAGGTCGATTTCACAGCCACACAGGACACTAGCTAGCTCAACTATCTGACTAATAAACAACTGCCTAGCTAACTAGCTAAGATCTAGCTGCAAATACTGCCAGCATCAGGAGCATCCTCTCTGCGCTGTTAAAGTGTCAAAATGGCACTAAAACAAAATGTCCGCTATTTATATGGAGAGGGACATGTGATTTCAGCAGCCAATGACACAAGCCGTTGTGTCAGGACATTGTGGATGTTTCCTGTGCCCTGATTGGCTAGCAGCAATGTGCACACGAAGTTAGAAGAAAAAAAAAAAGTTTCCAAGCACCCTACTTCTCTGAGCTCTCCCCACCTCCTACCCTCATCAAACACATGTACTACGCTCTTCATACACCACCATTATCATAGTCAAAGTGCTCAAAATACTGTAGCGGCAGCCCAATATTTTCCCGCACTTTTTAACAAATGCTTCTGATTCTATAAACTTTTGCTTGCGTTTCCGATCACGAATCCAAATGGGCCATATTTGTGCCAATTTTTAGTTTGGCAATTGTTTAAGTAAATTCGCTCATCACTACAGTAGTCATGAACTAAGGCTAGTTTCACACTAGCGTTTCACTGAACTGCGTCGGTCTGCGCATGGCTGCCGCTAAGCTCCGCCCCCGGCCACGCCTCACGGCCGCTCCGCCTTGGGCGCATGACGCTGCATGCGACCTGCGTACCTTATCTTTAGCATTGGGTGTGCAGGTATGCATTTGCCGGCGCATGCGTCCTTTTGACGGTGCGCAGAGCGCACCAAAATGCAACACAGTGCGTTTGGCGCAGGTCGGCGCACCGCCAAAAGGACGCATGCGCCGGCAAACGCATACCTGCGCATGGCCTGCGTACCCAATGCTAAAGATAGGGTACGCAGGTCGCATGCAGCGTCATGCACCAATAAGCGGAGCTGCCGGAAAAAGGCGCAGCCGGGGGCGGAGCTAAGCGGCGGCCGTGCGCAGACCGACGCAGGTCAGTGAAACGCTAGTGTAAAACTAGCCTTACCTGTAGTAATTTCACAGCATTTGTTTGTTTCCTTAAATTACTTTTCAATTTTTTTAAGTTATAAAATTCAAATGACATTCAGTGAATTGTTGAATCAGTCTGGAGGGGTCTAAAAATTGCTGAAGATGATGTAAACAAAACAAATAGCATGGGAACAGAATAGGAAAGACCCCTGGAAGCATCTCTGAATCCCAGGTCACTGCTGCAAACAATGTCGTCAGAGAATTACGCCACTTTTACAGACTGACAATAAAACATACAAAACCACACTTAAAATGGATTTCACTGGAAGAAATGTTAATAAACATTCTTTCCAGGACGATGAACTGTATATAGTGCAAAATAAGAGAAAAAAATGCTCCTCCACACCTTGGCTAAGTTCACACGCAGTGTTTTTGCACGTTTGCATTGCTTTCAATAGTAAAAAAAAAAAAAATTCAGCAGGAAATTTAATTTTATCATTTTAATATCTTATCTGGGCATGTGGTGTGTGAGACATAATCAGACACATTGAAAGCCATCAACCGGCCATCACTATTTGTAGAGGGCCATCAGGTGGCCCTTTCTATTGTTAGAGGGCCAGCGGGTGTCTTATGGATAAATGAGACCAAGAAAGAGTTTATTGGTAAAGCACATCATTCTACTGTTTACTGTAAATGGAATGAGGCCTTCAGATAAAACAACACAGTAGTTCCAGTCAAATATGGTGGAGGTTCAAAGATATTTTGGGGTAGTTATTATTATTTATTATTATTATTTATTTATATAGCGCCATTAATTCCATGGTGCTGTACATGAGAGGGGTTACATACAAAGTTATAGATATCGTTTACAGTAAACAAATTTACAATGACAGATTGGTACAGAGGGGAGAGGACCCTGTCCTTGCGGACTTACATTCTACGGGATAATGGGGAAGAAAAAGAAGGTCGGGGGTGCGGCAGCTCTGGTGGTGGCGAGGCGGCAGCTCTGGTGGTGGCGGCAGCTCTGGTAGTAACATAGTAACATAGTAACATAGTTATTAAGGTTGAAGGAAGACTTTAAGTCCATCTAGTTCAACCCATATCCTATCCTAACCTGCCCTAACATGTTGATCCAGAGGAAGGCAAAAAAAACCCCGAGGCGGCAGCTCTGGTGGTGGCAGCGAGGCGGAAGCTCGGGTGGTGGCGGCGAGGCGGAATGGTTATTGCAGGCTGTAGGCTTTCCTGAAGAGATGGGTTTTCAGGTTCCGTTTGAGGGATCCAAGGGTGGTGGATAATCGTACATGTTGAGGCGTGGAATTCCAGAGGATGGGGGATATTCGTGAGAAATCTTGGAGGCGGTTGTGTGAGGAACGAATAAGTGTGGAGGATAGTAGGAGGTCTTGGGAGGATCGAAGATTACGTGAAGGAAGATATTGGGAGATTAGTTCAGAGATATAGGGAGGAGACAGGTTGTGGACGGCTTTGTAAGTCAGTGTTAGTAGTTTGAACTGGATTCGTTGGGGAATTGGGAGCCAGTGGAGGGATTTGCAGAGGGGAGAAGCAGGGGAGTAGCGAGGGGAGAGGAGGATTAGTCGGGCTGCAGAGTTGAGGACAGACTGGAGTGGTGCAAGAGAGTTGACGGGAGGCCACAGAGGAGGATGTTGCAGTAATCGAGGCGGGAGATGATGAGGGCATGCACAAGAGTTTTAGTATATTGAGGACTGAGGAAGGGACGGATTCTGGAAATGTTTTTAAGTTGGAGGCGACAGGAGGTGGAAAGAGTTTGGATGTGTGGTTTGAAGGACAGGGCAGAGTCGAGAGTTACTCTGAGGCAGCGGATTTCAGGTGCAGGAGAGATCGTGATGCCATTTACCATAATAGATAGATCGGGTAGGGAAGATACATGAGATGGAGGAAAGATGATGAGTTCGGTTTTGTCAACATTGAGTTTTAGGAAGCGAGAGGTGAAGAAGGAGGATATGGCTGATAGACACTCCGGTATTCTGGACAGCAGAAAGGTGACATCTGGGCCAGAGAGGTAGATCTGAGTGTCGTCCGCATACAGGTGGTACTGGAAGCCATGGGACTTTATGAGTTGTCCTAGGCCAAGGGTATAGATGGAAAAAAGTAGGGGCCCCAGGACAGAGCCTTGAGGGACTCCAACAGAGAGAGGGCGGGATGAGGAGGTAGTGTGGGAGTGGGAGACGCTAAATGTGCGGTCGGAAAGGTAAGAGGCGATCCAGGACAGGGCAAGGTCTTTGATGCCAAGGGAAGAAAGAATCTGTAGCAGTAAGCAGTGGTCGACTGTGTCAAAGGCAGATGACAGGTCAAGAAGGAGGAGGATGGAGAACTGTCTGTTAGCTTTAGCTGTGAGTAAGTCATTAGTAATTTTGGTCAGGGCAGTTTCAGTGGAGTGGTGGGGGCGGAAGCCAGATTGGAGGTTGTTCTGCTGCTTCTGGCAATGGGTGCCTTGAAATTTGAAGATTCCCAAGAGATTTTGGGTCACCATGTAGTACCCGAAGTCAGAAATCTGGATTTCTATCATTGTAGGTCATGGCCCAGCAGCAGGACAATTATCTCAATCATACGTCAAGAACCACCTAACAATAGAGGGAAACAAAGCACTGGAGAATTGTAAAGTGGTAATTCCAGCTCCAGTAGCATAAAGTCTCCCACCACTACCTCTCACATACAGGTGCTACAGAGAAACTGTGAATGGATACATTAAATCTTTTCATTTTGCCTGCTTTGATTAATTTCTGAGTACAGAGCACCGTAAAAATATGAATCAATGAATGCATGGAAAGAAACAGCATCAAGGCTTAGAATTTATAAGGCAATAATCCCTACCTGATGCCTGTCATACACTATTTCTACTGCCACACCTCACCGTAGACAAATTGCAGATAAGAGCGGTATTATTGTAGAATATAGAAGGGATTTGTGTATATATATATATATATATATATATATATATATATACAGGTCCTTCTCAAAAAATTAGCATATAGTGCAAAATTTCATTATTTTCCATAATGTAATGATTACAATTAAAATTTCATATATTTTAGAATCATTACACACCAACTGAAATTTGTCAGGTCTTTTATTGTTTTAATACTGATGATTTTGGCATACAACTCCTGATAACCCAAAAAACCTGTCTCAAAAAATTAACATATTTCAACCGTCCAATAAAATAAAAGTGTTTTTTAAAAACAAACAAAAAAACCATCAAATAATAAAGTTCAGTTATGCACTCAATACTTGGTCGGGAATCCTTTGGCAGAAATGACTGCTTCAATGCGGCGTGGCATGGAGGCAATCAGCCTGTGACACAGCTGAGGTGTTATTGAGGCCCAGGATGCTTCGATAGCGGCCTTAAGCTCATCCAGAGTGTTGGGTCTTGCGTCTCTCAACTTTCTCTTCACAATATCCCACAGATTCTCTATGGGGTTCAGGTCAGGAGAGTTGGCAGGCCAATTGAGCACAGTAATACCATGGTCAGTAAACCATTTACCAGTGGTTTTGGCACTGTGAGCAGGTGCCAGGTCGTGCTGAAAAATTAAATCTTCATCTCCATAAAGCATTTCAGCCGATGGAAGCATGAAGTGCTCCAAAATCTCCTGATAGCTAGATGCATTGACCCTGCAGTTGATGAAACACAGTGGATCAACACCAGCAGCTGACATGGCACCCCACACCATCACTGACTGTGGGTACTTGACACTGGACTTCAGGCATTTTGGCATTTCCTTCTCCCAAGTCTTCCTCCAGACTCTGGCACCTTGATTTCCGAATGACATGCAAAATTTGCTTTCATCAGAAAAAAGTACTTGGGACCACTTAGCAACAGTCCAGTGCTGCTTCTCTGTAGCCCAGGTCAGGCGCTTCTGCCGCTGTTTATGGTTCAAAAGTGGCTTTACCTGGGGAATGCGGCACCTGTAGCCCATTTCCTGCACACGCCTGTGCACGGTGGCTCTGGATGTTTCTACACCAGACTCAGTCCACTGCTTCCTCAGGTCCTCCAAGGTCTGGAATCGGTCCTTCTCCACAATCTTCCTCAGGGTCCGGTCACCTCTTCTCGTTGTACAGCGTTTTCTGCCACATTGTTTCCTTCCAACAGACTTCCCATTGAGGTGCCTTGATACAGCACTCTGGGAACAGCCTATTTGTTGAGAAATTTCTTTCTGGGTCTTACCCTCTTGCTTGAGGGTGTCAATGATGGCCTTCTTGACATCAGTAAGGTCGCTAGTCTTACCCATGATGGGGGTTTTGAGTAATGAACCAGGCAGGGAGTTTTTAAAAGCCTCAGGAATCTTTTGTATGTGTTTAGAGTTAATTAGTTGATTCAGAAGATTAGGGTAATAGGTCGTTTAGAGAACCTTTTCTTGATATGCTAATTTTTTGAGACAGGTTTTTTGGGTTATCAGGAGTTGTATGCCAAAATCATCAGTATTAAAACAATAAAAGACCTGACAAATTTCAGTTGGTGTGTAATGAATCTAAAATATATGAAAGTTTAATTGTAATCATTACATTATGGAAAATAATGAAATTTAGCACTATATGCTAATTTTTTGAGAAGGACCTGTATATATATATATATTTTTATATATACACAGTACAGACCAAAAGTGTGGACACACCTTCTCATTCAAAGATTTTTCTGTATTTTCATGACTATGATAATTGTAGAATCACACTGAAGGCATTAAAACTATGAATTAACACATGTGGAACTATATATTACACTTTACAAAAAAGTGTGAAACAACTGAAAATATGTCTTATATTCTAGGTTCTTCAGAGTAGCCACCTTTTGCTTTGATTACTGCTTTGCACGCAGAAAAGGTGAACGGATGGACTCTACATGCCAGTTAAAGGGAATCTGTCACCCTAAATTGGCGGGATATTTAAATGATGGCAGTCAGGTCAGATGGGCGGTGTTTTGGGTACTTACCTTAACATGTTGTTCACCGCTGTCTCCATTATTTCTGGGAATTGTAGTCGTTGCCCTCCATATAACTCGCCTGCGCATTGCAATCTGCGGGCAAAGCATACTGCACGTGCGCAATTCATGATTGCAATGCGCAGGCGCGTTATATGGAGGGCAACGACTACAATTCCCAGAAATAATGGAGACAGCGGCGAACAACATGTTAAGGCAAGTACCCAAAACACCGCCCATCTGACCTGACTGCCATCATTTAAATATCCCGCCAATTTAGGGTGACAGATTCCCTTTAACAGCCAAAGTATGTAACAGTACAGACACAGAGGGCTATTAAATGCATAAAGCGCGTGAGAACATAATACGAGGAACCTGATTATGGTAGAAAATTTTTTGAATGGGCCAACAGGATAGTTAGGTTAATGCGTTGAGGCAGTAGGCCAGTCTGAACAAATGCATTTTTAGGGCACACTTAAAACTGTGGGGATTGGGGATTAATCGTATTAACCTGGGTAGTGCATTCGAAATAATTGGCGCAGCACGTGAAAAGTCTTGGAGACGGGAGTGGGAGGTTCTGATTATTAAGGATGCTAACCTCAGGTCATTAGCAGATGGCATGGGTAGGATGGTAGGCTGAGACAAGGGAGGAGATGTAGGGTGGTGCTGAGCCATTGAGTGTTTTGTGGGTGAGGGTAATAAGTTTGTGATGATAAATAATACAGTGATGTAAGGAGGACGAATGATAAATAATACACTGATGTATTGAGAGAATATAAATAATACACTGATGTAATGACTGATTGTGATGATACCTGGACTGGAAGCTCCCTTTCTTGTGCTGTTCTAGAACTTTCCACATAGAACTACGACCCCCATCGTTTTGCCAGCACAGAGCAAAACCGCCCCCCTCTTCCCCCTTGTGCCTGCAGCTCGCTGCAATTCACTGTTTGAAAGTACAGCACTCCTTCCTTTCGCCCCCCCACCTCAGGAATTTCTTTGTCTCAAAACCCTGCAGGATGATCCCATAGCTTATTATGAGAATTCATTCTTTTGGTCATAACACGGTGTGAGCTTACGTTAGAGACACTAAAGCTACGGTTTTGAATCATGCATCCATCAGGCGTCGTTCCCGTGGTACTGGTGAACCCGTAACCCCAACAGAACCCGAGAAATGGAAATCTCTGGTGCACCATGTACTATCTCAACCAAGTTTGGGCTCATTCGAACAGGCATTTCAGAATAAGATCACTGATAGGTCTGCCATTATTCTGCTAGAGTCCCCCGCTGAGTTATGGTCCTTATGACTTTCCAGAACTTGAAACTATAACTTCTAGCCCTGGGAGATGGCCAGAAAACCATCCCCTTTTGTGAGGTCACCAGCCCACATGTATAAGTCTTGCAGCTAGCCCCCCTGGTCATTCCTGGCTGTGATGACGTGACTAACAGATCTGCAAATGAACTATGACGTGTGGCTCCTCCCCAGCCTGTCTTGCCATGGTCTGAGAGCTATGTAAGTTTTTCATCTTTAATCCTGTTTTAGTTTTAACTGCATTGTACATAATTGTATTGTCTCAGCTTGTTACATCTTTTTAAACTGTATAAACACTGCCTGCATTTTTAGGAATAAACCTATAAAATTATTAGTTTGTTTCTCCTGCTCTATAATCGAATTTGCACGTGCCTGAAGTACTACGCTACTGATTTGGGGTTGCTACGGACCCTCTTGATAAATTGTTCATTAGGTAAATCGTAGCTGGTGGCAGCTAAAAAGAAGGGGTGTAAAGTGTTGACCTATTTGGTGGCGTTGGCAGTGACGGAGCGGGTTTTATAAGTGTATTGCCTGGCTGCGGCCCGGAGTAATTATAATTCCCTCACTGCAGCGTGCCCAATAGCCAGCACACATCCAAGCGGCCCGTCTGGCGACTAATTATCCTAGGTGCAGTTCCCTGACTGACCTGAGGGTAAGGGGCGCCAGAGAGCTGCAAGTTCCTAAGTGGAAGTGGGATAATTATAAATCCCTGCAGATTATTCCTGACACATTGGGTCGGACGGCAGCAGCCGTCGTGTGTGTGCCGTTTTCATCACATTGGTGGCAGCAGTGGGATCACAAGCCGTGATACCCCGGGCTACCGTGTGGCGGTCGGCACCCATTCATCACATTGGTGGCAGAGCGGTGGGATTATAGAGCATTAGTGATCTGGTCTGAGCAATCATTCCTCTCACTAAAAACTTCCAGGGGCCCTGCAACTAAAGTTTTGGAGAACAGACTCAGTGTTTATTAGTTAACCCAAAGAGAAGGCCAAATATAAATATCCTCATCCATATAATGAACAAAAACCCCAAAAAATCATGGACTAAGAGTCATAATAAAAAAGTTAATTTTTATTTATACACATATCAATTGATAAAACCAATAAAGTCAAGTAAAAATCGTAGTAAACAAAACAAGGGAAAAAGCAGCATCTAAATCTTAATCAAGTAAGTCATGTGTTATAATAATTAAATGATTTTATACAGCAATACAGACAATACATACAGTCCAAGTTGATCACAGATTCTTATATATATGCGCACACCACTAAAGTTTATTCAGGATAATAGGTATTTTTTGTATGTTTGTACATATATATATATATTTGGTCAGTATAAAGATATGGGTGCTAAAGTGCCTAGTGCATAATGCATCCGACCCGTCTCATATAAAGAGACCGAATATTTCTAAATATTAATAACCACAAGAGTCAATGGTCACATTAAATCTCATAATACCTAAATTTAACCAAAATTAAGGGTATATAGCCATACATAATGTAATGATAATAAATCCAAATTAACATGTGCGTACTTAGTATAGATAATAATTACAAATCTAGCACATGAGTAAGTGAAATCCTTATTAAAGGTATTTCGGATTGTATATATAGCCTAATGATTACAGAATGTGATATACAAAATCATCAATAATTAGAATGTATAGCTATATATGAAATGCACACATCACATATGGAAAGGACAGCAGACTGTCATCATAATCAGTTTGGAAGTAAAAAAAACCACTACCCTCCTGCTATATTGGATACAGGTGCAATCATCAATAATTAGAATGTATAGCTATATATGAAATGCACACATCACATATGGAAAGGACAGCAGACTGTCATCATACTCAGTTTGGAGGTAAAAAAACCACTACCCTCCTGCTATATTGGATACAGGTGCAATCATCAATAATTAGAATGTATAGCTATATATAATGCACACATCACATATGGAAAGGACAGCAGACTGTCATCATAATCAGTTTGGAAGTAAAAAAAACCACTACCCTCCTGCTATATTGGATACAGGTGCAATCATCAATAATTAGAATGTATAGCTATATATAATGCACACATCACATATGGAAAGGACAGCAGACTGTTATCATATTCAGTTTGGAGGTAAAAAAAACTACCCTCCTGCTATATTGGATACAGGTGCCGTCACTGATGGTGCATAGGCAGGATCAAAAGGACAGAGAAAACCACATAAAGACTTACTGAAAAAGAGAGCTGCAGGACCCCTACGCGCGTTTCGCTGTGTAGCTTCCTCGGGGGGCGCCAGAGAGCTGCAAGTTCCTAAGTGGAAGTGGGATAATTATAAATCCCTGCAGATTATTCCTGACACATTGGGTTGGACGGCAGCAGCCGTCGTGTGTGTGCCGTTTTAATCACATTGGTGGCAGCAGTGGGATCACAAGCCGTGATACCCCGGGCTACCGTGTGGTGGTCGGCACCCGTTCATCACATTGGTGGCAGAGCCGTGGGATTATAGAGCATTAGTGATCTGGTCTGAGCAATCATTCCTCTCACTAAAAACTTCCAGGGACCCTGCAACTAAAGTTTTGGAGAACAGACTCAGTGTTTATTAGTCCTGAGACAATTGTGTGTACTTGCGGTTACCCCTCCCTTCTCTTTGTTTTCTATCCTATCTTTTATTTGGCAATGGCAACCATGGCGAGGATGGGAGAAGACTGGTATAAGCAGCATAAGAAGGAAACCCTTGTTGCCCTATGCGGGTTGTGGCAGATCGACGCCACGAATAAAAATAAAGACCAACTGGCCGCGGATCTGGTGCAACAGGAAAATGCCCAGAGCCCAGGGGGCTCAGAAGCCGGCCCCAGCGACAATGGTGCAGCAGCAGAGGCTCCCCCTGCCAGCCAAAGCATGGACAGTCTTCTTCAGTTTGCTCTGCAACTATGCTCACCTGACGACCAGGACAGACGTTTGCAGCTGATACTGCAAGGTCAAGAGAGAGATGACCAGCGAGAAGCCGACCAGCGAGCCGAGCTCCAAGCCCAGCGGGAGGCTGAGAGAGCCGAGCGGGAGGCTGAGAGGGCCCAAGTCCAGCGAGAGGCCGAGCGGGAGGCCCAAACACAGAGAGTCCATGAGCTGGTCCATCGGGGGGGATACTCCCCCCCAGCCCAGAGCGGTGAGCCCAGCAACGCTCGGAGTCCGAAGCCCCGGCCAGAGCACTTTCCTGTGATAGAAAAGGACGGAGACATGGACACTTTTCTGTGGGCCTTTGAGAAAGTCTGCAGACAGTACCAGCTGCCTGAGGACCAATGGGCCAGGTACTTGACCCCCGGCCTAAAGGGCTAAGCTCTGGAGGCGTTTGCTTCACTCACGCCAGACCAAGATGGTGACTGAGGCCATCAAGCAGGCCCTGATCGCCAAGTACCAGCTAACCCCTGAGGTATACCGAAAGAAGTTCCGGAACCTCCAACGTGGCCCACACGACAGTTATAGCGATGTGGTGCAAGGACTCAGGACCCACTTTGACCAGTGGATCCATGGACTGTCTTTTAACACCTTTGAGAACCTGAGGTACCTGATGATCAAAGACCAGTTCCTGCATCTGTGCCCAGCTGAGGTCCGACAGTTCATCCTGGACCGAGAACCAGAGGATGCGGTCAAAATAGCACGGATCACCGACAGCTATGAGGCCAACCGGAAACCCGAGGTGCGGAGGACAGTCACCGCCCGCTGGGGAGGGGGTAAGCCTGCAACCAACCCCAGCGCCCCTGCCAGCCGTCCCTCTGGAGGCACTATCCCCTTTGCCAGCGCCAGGCCTACATCAGACCCCTGCCAGTGTTTCTCCTGTAAACGGACTGGACACATCAGCGCCACCTGTCCGGAGAGGCAGAAGAACCCCCCAGCCAAGGCCTCCGGGCCCAACGCCTCTGTTCTTTTGGTGGGTGGTGTGGTGGGGAGGGTTGATGACAGCGTGTAGCCTGTCCACGTGGGGGCCCGTCTTGCTACAGGCCTCAAGGACACCGGGGCTGAACGAACCCTCATCTGACCCGAACTGGCGGCCCCTGAAGAGTTGATTCCGGGGAAAACCCTAACTGTCACCGGGATTGGGGGCTTCCGCTGCCCCTTACTGATGGCCCGGGTTTTCATTGACTGGGGTGCCGGGAGCGGGGTGAAGGAAGTGGGGGTGTCCGAAAACCTGCCCACTGATGTTTTATTGGGGACTGATCTGGGGAGGATGGTGGCGTACTACGTCCCTGACACCCCTCCTCAATCCGGTAATAAGGTTAACGTTAACCATGATGATGATGTTGATGATGATGGGAAACTGAATGTGTTACCTGCCAATGCTTTGCAAAGTGATTATGCAACTGATAACCTTTCTTTCCCTAGGAATGATGCTGATAGTGATGTATCTGTGCCATCTGAACCTGTTAACCCTTTCTCTGAAGTGGTAGATGTGTCCACAGGTACAGGAGCGTTCAGCCACGTCGCTCTGCGGAGTGAGACGGCTGAGGAACCCCTAGCAGGAGCAAGCGACAGTGCTCAAGGAAATGGGGAGGTGCATGGGAACCGTCAGGAAGGTGACGCCATGACACCGACCAGTGTCACCGAGGAAGGTAACTGGCCCATAAGTAGCACTGCTCCTGAAGTGTTGGGGGTGGATGGGGAGGTAGAGCCCATAGCAGCGCAGGCTGATGGGTCTGTAGAAATCCCCAGGGCGACTGCATATGTAGCTGCTGTCACCCACAGTCAGAGTGCCCGGATCGCAGGTAGCGCCCTGCCATCTGGACCCTCCTCCACTACAGGAGAGACTGAACCATGGGTGGACCCAGAGCCGGTCCCAGAGGGTCCCAGTGAGGAAGGAACCCTGACGTCACTTCTGGCTGCCTCCAGCCAGGAGTTCCAGGCCGCTCTGCACTCAGATGCGAGCCTGGAGAACTTGAGGCACCTCGCCGAGACGCCCACCTCCGTGACTGATAAGGAGAGGGTGTTCTGGGAACGAGGAAGGTTGTACAGGGAGACAGTACCCAGAGATTCCCAAAAGGAGTGGTTGAGGGAAAAACAGCTGGTCGTCCCGCACCAGTTCCGAGGTGAGTTGTTGCGGATTGCCCATGAGATTCCACTTGCTGGATCGCGGTGGACATTGTGGGCCCGCTGGCCGTCCCCAGCAGCTCTGGAAAGCAGTACATCCTTACTGTGGTAGACTACGCTACCCGGTACCCGGAGGCAGTAGCTCTGTCCTCAACTAGGGCAGATAAGGTGGCGGATGCACTGACCATCTTTTCACGGGTAGGATTTCCCAGGGAGATGCTTACCGATCGAGGGACCCAATTTATGTCTCGCCTAATGGAGGCTCTCTGCAGGAAAATGCAGGTGACTCGTATGGTATCGAGTGCGTATCACCCACAGACCAATGGTTTGTGTGAGTGCTTTAACGGTACCCTCAAACAGATGCTCAGCATGCTGGTTGAGACCCAGGGACGCGATTGGGAGCGGTACCTCCCACACCTGCTATTTGCCTACAGAGAAGTCCCACAGGCCTCAACGGGGTTCTCCCCCTTCCTGCTCCTGTACGGCCGGTGAGTCCGGGGACCCCTTAGGTTGATAAGAGAATCCTGGGAAGATGAGCCAAACCCCACGGAAGTGTCCATCGTGGATTATTTCATGCGCTTCCGCGACAAGATGCAGACCTTGACGCAGTTGGTGCATGACAACATGACGCAGGCTCAGGCTGACCAGAAGCACTGGTACGACCAGAACGCCCGGGAGCGGACCTACCAGGTGGGTCAAAAGGTGTGGGTACTGGTCCCTGTACCAAAGGATAAGCTTCAGGCAGCCTGGGAAGGCCCGTACGTCGTGCACCAACAGCTCAACCCAGTCACCTACGTGGTCACGCTTGACCACACTCGGGGTAGGCGCAAGGCCTTTCACGTCAACATAATGAAGGCCCATCACGAATGTGAAGCCTGCGTCCTACCGGTCTGCAACCTGCCCGAGGACGGGGAGGAAGACCCCCTCCTGGACATGCTGGCCCAAGCCAAGGCCGATGGGTCCATTGAGGACATGGAGGTAAATGCCTCACTAACCGTCTCCCAGCGGTTGCAGTTGCTGGCCACACTGGAACCCTTCCGGGCCGTGTTCTCCAACCAACCCGGATGGACGGAGTTGGCAGTTCACGAGGTGGACACCGGGGATCACGCCCCACTACGGCGGACACCTTATCGGATCTCTGAGGAGGTGCAGCAAATTATGCGCAGGAGATCAATGAGATGTTGCAGCTGGGGGTGATCCGACGGTCCAAAAGCGCGTGGGCCTCACCTGTAGTTCTCGTGCCTAAAAAGGATCGGACCACCTGGTTCTGCGTGGACAACAGGGAGCTCAACGCCATCACTACCTCTGCAATACACCAGAGAGGTTGGAATCTACTGGATTGCCCAATCTGACTTAGACAGAAAAGGATAGGAAGGATACTTACTGCAATCCAAAAAAACCCTAAAAAAAACCAACGCTACTAATTGCAAAAACACCTGAGATCACACAACCTCTACCACCTAAATTAGTTCTCTGGTGTAACAAAACTAAGCCGCAGCCACAGAAAAAAACTGGAAAAGGCAAATGAACAAACAACAATGGCCCCAGAGGAACCGAGAGGAGACCAAGCCCCCCGGGGAGGGGAACCCGGCCAACCCCACAGAAATGCAGAGAAATATACAAATGGCAAGCACAAAAACAAAAAACAGAAAATATCTCATCTGAGAGCAGGAGAAGAGGCAAGACCCAGCAAGCCTCCAAGAGAACCAGGAAACAACGTTGAGACAAGAACAATTGATCACCGGCAACCATGATGGGGGGAAACCTCCCTTATATCCAGCCAGTCTGCGATCCCTGATTGCCAATCCTCATTGAATGGTTCAGCACTGTCTGCAACCACCAGAGGGAGCTTCTGCTCAGAATTCATTTCTAAAACATTCATAACAGTACCCCCCCCCTTGAGGAGGGGTCACCGAACCCTCATTTGTGCAACCAGGTCGGTCAGGATGAGCTCTGTGATACACACGGATCAGTCTCCTAGCATGGATGTCCGAAGCAAACACCCAAGAATTGTCCTCCTGACCATAACCTCTCCACTTAACCAAATACTGGACTTTCCGTCTAGAAAAACGAGAATCCAATATTTTCTCAACCACATACTCCAGATTGCCCTCAACGAAAACAGGGTCAGGGGGCGCAGCCATAGGAACCACTGGCTCGACAAACCTCTTCAATAAGGACTTGTGGAACACGTTATGGATATTAAATGTCCCTGGAAGAAGTAAACGAAAGGAAACAGGATTAAGAATCTCCATGATCTTATAAGGTCCAATGAACCTAGGCTTAAACTTAGGAGGTGCAACTCTCATAGGGATATTTCTTGAGGACAACCAGACCAAGTCCCCCACTTTAAACTGAGGACCATCAGTCCTATGCCAGTTGGCAAACCGCTGGGCCTTCTCCTGAGAGAGGGACAACCTCTCCACTACCTGGTCCCAAATCTGCTGCATACGCTCCACAACAGAGTCAACACCCGGACAGACAGAAGCCTCCGTCTGTCCCGAAGAAAATCAAGGGTGAAACCCAAAATTGCAGAAAAATGGAGACATCAAAGTGGCAGAGCTTGCCCTATTATTAAGAGCAAACTCAGCCAAAGGCAAAAAAGAGACCCAGTCATCTTGATCAGCAGACACAAAGCATCTCAGATAAGTCTCCAAGGTCTGGTTTGTTCTCTCAGTTTGTCCATTGGTCTGAGGATGAAAAGCAGAGGAGAAAGACAATTGAACACCAAGTTTAGAACAAAAAGTCCTCCAAAATCTGGAAACAAACTGGACTCCTCTGTCAGACACAATGTTCTCAGGAATGCCATGTAACCGAACCATGTGTGTTATGATTCGGTAGCTGAGGAGTGCAGGCAAAAAGGCAATACACCAGAGCAGTTGGAATCTATGAGATTGCAGTACCCTGACTAACCACCACAACTAGAGGCAGCCGTGGAGCGTTCCTACGTTGGTCCTAGACGCCTCGTCACAGCCTGAGAAACTAACTACACCTAAAGATAGAAATAGGAAAGCTATCTGCCCCGGAGCAGAACCCCAAAGATAATAGCAAGCCCCCAAACATGTAATGGCGGTTAGACAAGACGAAATACTGACACAGACAGAAAATAGTATGAGCAAACGTTGGGGCCCAAACTAACTAAATAGAAAGGATAGGAAGGGTACTTACTGCAATCCCAAAAAAAACCCTGAAAGCACCAACTCTACTAATTTCAAAAACACCTGAGATCACACGACCTCTACCACCTAAATTAGCTCTCTGGTGTAACAAAATCAAAACAGCAGCCACTGAAAAAACTGGAAAAAGCAAAAGTACAAACATCAGTGGCTGAACTAAACTGAGAGGGCAAAAGCCCCCTGAGGGGACCAGAAGGCCCCCACAGAAGTGCAGGACAAAATGCAAAAATAAAGCACAGAAACAAAAAGAAGAAAATGTCTTATCTGTTAGAAGGAGATGCAGACACGACACAGCAGGCTACAAGGGAAACTGGAATCAAGGATTCAGACCAGAACAATTGATCACCGGCAACCCTGATGGGAAGGTGACTCCCTTATATAAGACCAGTCAGTAACACCTGATTCCCAGTCCTCACAATCTTCACTGAACAGACCAGTACCGCTTGTAACCACCAGAGGGAGCCTCTGCTCAGAACTCATCTCAAGCCCATTCACAACACATGTGCTGAAGGAACAAAGGCACCAATTCGGAGGAGGAAGGCAACTTAGGTAAAGGCACAAGATGTATCATCTTGGAAAACCTATCACAAATCACCCAGATAACGGTCATTCTCTGAGAAACAGGGAGGTCGGAAATAAAATCCATAGAGATATGGGTCCATGGTCTCTTGGGCACAGGCAATGGCATCAACAAACCACTAGAGCGAGAGCAAGGCTTGGAGCGAGAGCAAGTCCCACAGGACTGCACAAACTCCCTGACGTCATGAGACAAAGTAGGCCACCAAAAGGACCGACTCACCAAGTCTCTGATACCAAAAATTAGGGGGATGACCGGCCAACGCGGAACAATGAATCTCAGACATCACACTCTTCTTCCACTGGTCTGGGACAAACAATTTCCCAACAGGGCAGCGCTCTGGTTTATCCTCCTGACACCGCTCCAGAGCCAGTCTCAAATTGGGCGAGATGGCGGAAAGAACTACACCCTCTTTCAAAATAACAGCAGGATCAGATAACTCAGGAGAGTCCGCAAGGAAACTCCTCGAGAGGGCATCCGCCTTAACATTCTTAGTGCCAGGAAGAAAGGAAACCACAAAATTAAAACGTGTGAAAAACAAGACCCACCTGGCCTGTCCAGGATTAAGTCGCTTGGCTGATTCCAGATAAACCAGATTCTTATGGTCCGTGAGGACCACCACCTGATGTTTGGCTCCCTCCAGCCAATGTCTCCACTCTTCAAAAGCCCACTTCATAGCCAATAACTCCCGATTACCCACGTCATAATTACGTTCAGTTGGAGAAAATTTTCGAGAGAAAAAAGCACAAGGGTTACTTTTAGAGGTCTCAGGATCTCTTTGGGACAAAACGGCACCTGCCCTAATTTCAGAGGCATCAACCTCCACCTGAAATGGCAGAGAAACATCAGGCTGCCGTAGAACAGGAGCAGAAGTGAATCTCCGCTTAAGCTCCTGAAATGCAAAGACTGCCTCAGGAGGCCAATTCACCACATCAGAACCCTTTTTGGTCAAATCAGTCAATGGTTTAACAATAACAGAGAAATTACCAATAAATTTACGATAAAAATTGGCAAAACCCAAAAATCTCTGAAGAGCCTTTATTGAAGTAGGTTGGACCCAATCACAGATGGCCTGAACCTTGACCGGGTCCATTTCAATAACAGATGGAGACAAAATAAATCCCAGAAATGAGATCCTCTGTACGCCAAAAAGACACTTTGATCCCTTCACATACAGAGCATTCTCTCTCAAAATCTTGAACACAGTCCGAACATGTTTCACATGAGAGTCCCAGTCATTGGAAAAAATCAAGATATTATCCAAATAAACAATCAGAAATTTATCCACAAAATCCCTGAAAATGTCATTCATGAAGGACTGGAAGATGGAAGGAGCATTAGTGAGCCCAAAGGGCATCACTAGGTACTCAAAATGCCCCTCTGGGGTATTAAACGCCGTCTTCCATTCATCCCCGTGCTTAATGCGAATAAGGTTATACGCCCCCCTGAGGTCAAGCTTGGTAAACCAAGTAGCACTTTTCACCCTGGAAAACAGGTCAGAAATCAAGGGTAATGGATATTGATACTTCACAGTGATCTTATTCAAGAGACGATAATCAATACACGGCCTTAATGAACCATCCTTTTTGGCCACAAAGAAAAAACCGGCACCCAAGGGTGAAGAGGATGGTCTGATATGACCCTTCTCAAATGACTCCTTGATATAAGACCGCATAGCGTCATGTTCAGGTACAGACAAGTTAAAAAGGCGACCTTTAGGGAATTTACTACCAGGCACTAATTCAATAGCGCAGTCATAGCTCCTATGGGGGGGCAAGGATGCAGATTTACTTTCGCTAAACACATCAGAAAAATCAGTCAAAAAGTCAGGCACATCTTGAGCCTGGGGAGAGGCAGAAAAAACAGGAGTGTTGGCATTAACACATTGGCAGCCCCAACTGGTTACAGACACAGATTTCCAATCCAAAACAGGATTATGAGACTGCAACCAAGGGAAACCAAGTACAATAATGTCATGCAGATTATACAGCACCAAAAATTTGCAACTCTCCTGATGATCAGGTTCAACCCTCATTATCACCTGAGTAGAGAACTGGGGTTTATTCTCAGCCAAAGGGGTAGAATCAATCCCCAGTAGGGGAATAGACTTCCGTAGGGGTATCAAGGGAAACCCACAACGTTTAGCAAAATCAAAATCCATCAGGTTAATAGCTGCTCCCGAATCAACAAAAGCCTGAGCAGAAAATGTGGACAGGGAGCAAATCAGGGTAACAGTCAACAGAAATTTAGTCTGAACACTACCCTAGACAACTAAGCGTGCAAAACGTCTTCCCCGCTTAGGGCAGACTGAAATAGCATGAGAGGCATCACCACAGTAGAAACATAACCCATTGCGTTTTCGAAACTCATGACGCTGTGCCCCAGAAGCCACTCTATCACACTGCATGGGCTCAGAAGCTGGTTCACAAGGCAACACCATTCCACGCATACCTCTACGCTCACGCAAACGTCTGTCAATTTGAATCGCCAATGACATAGAATCATTGAGACCAGAGGGAGCATGGAAACCCACCATAACATCTTTTACATTCTCTGACAGACCCTTCCGAAAAAGAGCTGCCAAAGAATCATCATTCCATTTGGTGAGAACTGCCCACTTTCGGAATTTCTGACAGTACAACTCAGCGTCCTCAAGCCCTGATTTAATGCCAACAAGGTTTTTTCAGCTTGATCAGTGACATTAGGTTCATCGTACAATAACCCCAGAGCCAGAAAAAATGCATCAACATTACTCAAAACAGGGTCCCCAGGTGTCAGGGAAAAAGCCCAATCCTGAGGATCGCCGCGCAGGAGAGAGATGACAATTTGAACCTGATGTGCTGCGTTCCCTGAGGACTTAGGTTTTAAGGCAAAAAACAACTTACAGTTATTTTTGAAATTCAGAAATTTAGCTCGATCCCCTAAAAACAAATCTGGCATGGGGATCCTAGGTTCCACAACCGGCAACCCTGCAAGATAGGTAGCAATACTCCGAACTTCAGTGGCAAGTTGATCCACATGGCCAGACAACTGTGGAAACTCCATTGAGAAAAAAAATCCTCCTCAGCACCCAGAGAAAAAGAGGGAAAAAAAATGCAACAAACAGAAAAAAAAAAAAAAATCTCTTACAACTGACAACTTTTTTTTCTTCCACACTATTTTTCCCTTCTGTGAGCACCATATAATTTTCAGTTTGGCCGGTGATACTGTTATGTTTTGGTAGCTGAGGAGAGCAGGCAAAAACGGCAATACACCAGAGAGGTTGGAATCTACTGGATTGCAGTACCCTGACTAACCACCACAACTAAAGGCAGCCGTGGAGCGTTCCTACGTTGGTCCTAGACGCCTCGTCACAGCCTGAGAGGCTAACTACACCTAAAGATAGAAAGAGGAAAGCTATCTGCCCCGGAGCAGATACCCAAAGAACATAGGAAGCCCCCAAACATGTAATGGCGGTTAGACAAGAGGAAATACAGACACAGACAGAAAATAGTATGAGCAAACGCTGGGGCCCAATCTGCCTTTTCAGAAAAGGATAGGAAGGATACTTACTGCAATCCAAAAAAACCCCAAAAAAACCCAACGCTACTAATTGCAAAAACACCTGAGATCACACGACCTCTACCACTTAAATTAGTTCTCTGGTGTAACAAAACTAAGCCGCAGCCACAGAAAAAAACTGGAAAAGGCAAATGAACTAACAACAATGGCCCCAGAGGAACCGAGAGGAGACCAAGCCCCCCGGGGAGGGGAACCCGGCCAACCCCACAGAAATGCAGCGAAATATACAAATGGCAAGCACAAAAACAAAAAACAGAAAATATCTCATCTGAGAGCAGGAGAAGAGGCAAGACCCAGCAAGCCTCCAAGAGAACCAGGAAACAACGTTGAGACAAGAAGAATTGATCACCGGCAACCATGATGGGGGGAAACCTCCCTTATATCCAGCCAGTCTGCGATCCCGGATTGCCAATCCTCATTGAATGGTTCAGCACTGTCTGCAACCACCAGAGGGAGCTTCTGCTCAGAATTCATCTCTAAAACATTCATAACAGCCACGCATCAAGGGTCTGCTGGAGCGGTTGGCGAATGCCAAGTACATATCCATCATGGATTTAAGCCAGGGATACTGGCAGATTCCCCTGAGCCGTGCGGCGCAGGAGAAATCCGCCTTTATCACCCCTTTTGGACTGTACGAGTCCACGGTCATGCCTTTCGGCATGAAGAATGCCCCTGCCACTTTTCAGCGGATGGTCAACCACCTGCTTCAGGGACTGGAGGAGTACGCTGTGGCGTACCTGGACGACATTGCCGTCTTCAGTTCCACCTGGGGGGAACACCTTCAGCATTTTCAGGAGGTGCTCAAGCGTATTCACCAGGCAGGTCTGACCATCAAGCCGGGAAAATGCCAGATGGGCATGAGGGAGGTCCACTACCTGGGGCACCGGGTAGGCGGGGGTTCCATGAGTCCGGAGCCAGAGAAAGTGGACATGATCGTGTCCTGGCCCACCCCCAGGACCAAAAAGCAGGTGAAGTCCTTCTTGGGCACTGCAGGGTACTATAGGCGTTTTGTACAGAACTATAGCGCCATTGCAAAACCCTTGACGGACCTCACCAAGTGCGGTCTACCCCTAATAGTCAACTGGACAGATGGCTGTGAGGTGGCATTCCGATCTTTGAAAACAGCCCTGTGCAGCTCTCCAGTGTTTAAAGCCGTCGACAGCAGTCGGCCATTCCTGGTACAGACCGACGCCAGCGAATTTGGCCTCGGTGCTGTACTCAGCCAGGTTGATTCGGGGAACCAGGGGCACCCCGTGTTGTACCTGAGTCGGAAACTTCTGCCAAGGGAAGTGGCATACTCCAACATCGAGAAGGAGTGCCTGGCCATGGTCTGGGTACTGCAACGTTTGCAGCCTTACCTGTACGGGCGCACCTTCAAGGTGGTCACCGACCACAACCCTCTGAGCTGGCTGCACAGAGTGTCCGGAACCAACGGTAGGTTGCTATGCTGGAGCCTTGCCCTACAGCAGTATGATTTTGCTGTAAAACACAAGAAAGGCAGCGATCATGGGGATGCTGATGGGTTGTCCCAACGTGGCGAACCCGCTGAGGTGCGCATGGTGGATTACCGACAGGTCATGCCTCCTTAGCGCACTCTAAGAGGGGGAGGTGTGATGATACCTGGACTGGAAGCTCCCTTTCTTGTGCTGTTCTAGAACTTTCCACATAGAACTACGACCCCCATCGTTTTGTCAGCACAGAGCATAACCGCCCACCTCTTCCCCCTTGTGCCTGCAGCTCGCTGCAATTCATTGTTTGAAAGTACAGCACTCCTTCCTTTCGCCCCCCCTCCTCAGGAATTTCTTTGTCTCAAAACCCTGCAGGATGATCCCATAGCTTATTATGAGAATTCATTCTTTTGGTCATAACACGGTGTGAGCTTACGTTAGAGACACTAAAGCTACGGTTTTGAATCATGCATCCATTAGGGTTCATTCCCGTGGTACTGGTGAACCAGTAACCCCAACAGAACCCGAGAAATGGAAATCTCTGGTGCACCATGTACTATCTCACCCAAGTTTGGGCTCATTCGAACAGTCATTTCAGAATAAGATCACTGATAGGTCTGCCATTATTCTGCTAGAGTCCCCCGCTGAGTTATGGTCCTTATGACTTTCCAGAACTTGAAACTATAACTTCTAGCCCTGGGAGGTGGCCAGAAAACCATTCCCTTTTGTGAGGTCACCAGCCCACATGTATAAGTCTTGCAGCTAGCCCCCCTGGTCATTCCTCGCTGTGATGACGTGACTAACAGATCTGCAAATGAACTATGACGTGTGGCTCCTCCCCAGCCTGTCTTGCCATGGTCTGAGAGCTATGTAAATTTTTCATCTTTAATCCTGTTTTAGTTTTAACTGCATTGTACATAATTGTATTGTCTCAGCTTGTTACATCTTTTTAAACTGTATAAACACTGCCTGCATTTTTAGGAATAAACCTATAAAATTATTATTTTGTTTCTCCTGCTCTATAATCGAATTTGCACGTGCCTGAAGTACTATGCTACTGATTTGGGGGTTGCTACTGACCCTCTTGATAAATTGTTCATTAAGTAAATCGTAGCTGGTGGCAGCTAAAAAGAAGGGGTGTAAAGTGTTGACCTATTGGGTGGCGTTGGCAGTGACGGAGCGGGTTTTATAAGTGTATTGCCTGGCTGCGGCCCGGAGTAATTATAATTCCCTCACTGCAGCGTGCCCAATAGCCAGCACACATCCAAGCGGCCCGTCTGGCGACTAATTATCCTAGGTGCAGTTCCTTGACTGACCTAAGGGTAAGGGGGCGCCAGAGAGCTGCAAGTTCCTAAGTGGAAGTGGGATAATTATAAATTCCTGCAGATTATTCCTGACACATTGGGTCGGACGGCAGCAGCCGTCGTGTGTGTGCCGTTTTCATCACATTGGTGGCAGCAGTGGGATCACAAGCCGTGATAACCCGGGCTACCGTGTGGCGGTCGGCACCCGTTCATCACGCTGATGATAAATAATACACTGATGTAAGGATAGATGATAAATACCATATATACTCGAGTATAAGTCGAGATTTTCAGCCCATTTTTTAGGGCTTAAAGTGCGCCTCTCGGCTTATACTCGAGTCATATACCAGGGGGTTGGCGGGGGAGGGGAAGCGCAGCTGTCCTATATACTCACCCCCTCCTGGCGTGATCTCTGCAGCCCCTGCTCTTCTCCCACGGTCTCCGGCGCCTGTGTTCAGCCATCAGTGGTACCGCTGATTAAAGTCATGAATATGCACATATTCATGACTTTAATGAGCGGTACCACATGACCGCTGAAGTTAGGCATAGCTGCCGGAGACCATAGGAGAAGAGCAGGGGCTGCAGAGACGCTCCAGGAGGGGGTGAGTATATGCGATGTTCACCTGTCCCCATTCCACCGCTGCGCGCCGCTGTGTCCTCGCGTCCTCTAGCTGTGAATGTTCAGGTCAGAGGGCGCGATGACGTGGTTAGTGCGTGTCGCGCCCTCTGCCTGAGCATTCACTGCCGGAGGACCCGGAAGACAGCGGCGTGCAGCAGTGGACCGGGGACAGGTGAATATTGCAGGTGCCGGGGCCTGAGCCAGCGGTGACACCGGCACCTGTCCCCAGTAGCTCGCCGGTGTCCCCGCCTGCTCAGGACACAGGCACCTGGCCCCCAGCGACGAGAGGTGAATATCTTTTTTTTTTTTAATTTGCAGCGGCAGTATAAGGAACCTATACTATCATATGGGGGCATAATCTATGGAGCATATGGGGCATAATACATGGGGCACAATACATGGGCAGCATATGGGGCACAATACATGGGGCAGAATATGGGGCGCAATCTATGGCGCATAATACATGGGGCAGCATATGGGGCATAATACATGGGCTGAATATGGGGCATAATCTATGGAGCATCATATGGGGCACAATCTATGGAGCATCTTGTGGGGCATAATACATGGGGCAGCATATGGGGCACAATACATGGGCAGCATATGGGGCACAATCTATGGAGCATCTTGTGGGGCATAATACATGGGGCAGCATATGGGGGCATAATACATGGGCAGCATATGGGGCACAATCTATGGAGCATCTTGTGGGGTATAATACATGGGGCAGCATATGGGGCATAATACATGGGCAGCATATGGGGCACAATCTATGGAGCATCTTGTGGGGCATAATACATGGGGCAGCATATGGGGCATCTTGTGGGGCATAATACATGGGGCAGCATATGGGGCACAATCTATGGAGCATCTTGTGGGGCATAATCTATGGAGCATTGTGTGAGGCATAATACATGGGGCAGCATATGGGGCATAATCTATGGAGCAGCATATGGGGCTCCTGATTCAATATGGCTATTCAAAAACATTTAACCTACTTTAATTTTACTTTTATTGGTATCTATTTTTATTTTTGAAATTTACCAGTAGCTGCCTCATTTTCCACCCTAGGCTTATACTCGAGTCGATAAGTTTTCCCAGTTTTTTGTGGCAAAATTAGGGGGTCGGCTTATACTCGGGTCGGCTTATACGGTAATACACTGATGTAAGGATAGATGATAAATAATACACTGATGTAAGGATAGATGATAAATAATACACTGATGTAAGGATAGATGATAAATAATATACTGTTGTTAGGATAGATGATAAATAATACACTGATGTAAGGATAGATGATAAATAATACACTGATGTAAGGATAGATGATAAATAATACACTGATGTAAAGACTGATGATAAATAATACACTGATGTATGGACTGATTATAAATAATACACTGATGTATGGACTGATGATAAATAATACACTGATGTATGGACTGATGATTAAGGCTACTTTCACACATCAGGCATTTTTAATCAGGCGCCATCCGGCCTTTTTTTTGAACACCGGATGCGGCGAACGGACACGCCGGATCCGGTGGTTTTAACAATGAAAAAATATAGCGCCGGATCGCGCCGCATGTACCTGCGTTCTGTCCGCTTTCTGCCGGATGCGGTGTCTGGTTTGTTTTCGGTGTCTAGAAAAGACGCATTTTGTAAAGTTTTTTTTCTCCGGCCAAAACGCCGGAAGGGCCGGATCCGGCGCTTCCGGTCTTTGTGTACAATGAAAGTCTATGAGCGCCGCATTGCGCCGCATCCGGCAGAAACCTGATCCGTTTTTTTTGTCTGGGAATGTTAATTAGCCCAGACAGAAGCAAACATATATATACCACGCCTGTGGGACACTCTGTCACATGCAATTCAAGCAGCAAGAGAGACACCTCATCAATTTTTCTCAGGATTTTGGAGGCACCAATACAACCAGCAAAATGGAATCTGCGGACCATGAAGATGTGGGCGCGGAGGAGACGGGAGCAAATGGCAGACGGTAAATATCACCCACCCCATGATACTATGTGTGTATTTTATGTGTTTGCATTGTTGTATACTTTGTGGGTTGTGCTCAATACAATGTGGATATTGCTGTATTCTGTTTTGGCGTATTTTTAAATACATTGTTTGTATTGCTCTATTCTTTTTTGGCGTATTTTTATATACATTGTTGGCATTGCTCTATTCTGGTTTGGCGTATTTTTATATACATTGTTGGCATTGCTCTATTCTGGTTTGGTGTATTTTTATATACATTGTTGGCATTGCTCTATTCTGGTTTGGCGTACTTTTAAACATTGTTGGTATTGCTGTATTCTGGTTTGGTGTACTTTAATACATTGTTGGTATTGCTGTATTATGGTTTAACATACTTGAATACTTTGTGGGGAGTGCTATGTTCTTTTTTGGCATACTTAAATGTGCTTGCTTGTACAGTTTTTTTATTTTTTTCTATAACTAAAAGACAACCGAAGGATTACTACCAGTGCAATAAAAAATGGTCAAAAACTTGTGTGTGCTTATTTCATTCAAATGCATATTTCTGTGTATCTTTGTGGGTAATGTTTATGCAATGTGGGTATTGTTATATTATTTTTTTGTTTACTTTTATGCTATGTGGCTTGTGCTTAAATAAATGTTTGTTTTGCTATATTCTGCTTTTGTATACTTGAATATTTTGTGGGTAGTGCTATGTTATTTATTGGCGTACTTAAATGAGCTTGCTTGTACACAGTTGTATTGTTGTTTTTTTATTCTAGGACTAAAAGGCAACATAAGGATTACTACCAGTGCAATAAAAAATGGTCAAAAACTTGTGTGTGCTTATTTCATTCAAATGCATATTTTTGTGTATCTTTGGGTAATGTTTATACAATGTGGGTATTGTTATATTATTTTTTTGTTTACTTATATGCTATGTGGGTAGTGCTTAAATAAATGTGGGTTTTGCAATATTCAGTTTTGGGGTACTTGTATACTATTTGGGTATTGATATATACTGTGTTGGCATAGTAGTATACAATGTGGCTAATGATATATACTTTTGTCATTGATGTATACTAGTTGTGTATTGGTATATACTGTGTTTGCATAGTTCTATATTATGGTTATTGATATATACAGTGTTGCCTATTTTCTCTATTATGTTGGTATTGCTGTATGCTATGAGGGTAGTGCTATACAGTGAAAATATCCTAATTAATCATGATTTGATTTGCTCAATGTATCATGTATATGTTGATTGTGTCCATGTATTAAATTGAATTGTATTTTTTCCACAGCAGAGGACATCAGAGGCAGCAGGCTGCGACTGCATCACCACAAAATGTACGAGCTGGAGGACAGCATCGTGACCGGGCGGCATCTAGCAGACGGTAAATATAACAAACCCAATAACCGCAAACAACTTTTGTCTTTCAAACTGGTCCATGGTTTGATCCTTTTTTTTTTATTTTTTGTTTTTGTTAAACTGCAGAGGACAGCATCGTAGGCCACGGAGAAGCACACCACCACCACCACAACATGAGGCTGGAGAACACGGTGAACAGGCGGCATCTAGCAGACGGTAAATATCTCAAACCAAATAACCGCAAACAGAACTTTTGTCTTTCAGACCGGTCCATGGTTTGAGCCTTTTTTTTTTCCTTTTTTTTATTTTTGTTACACTGCAGAGTACAGCATCGGAGGCCGCGGTCAGTGACACCACCACCACCACCACAACATGAGGCTGGAGAACACGGTGAACAGGCGGCATCTAGCAGACGGTAAATATCTCAAACCAAATAACCGCAAACTTAACTTTTGTCTTTCAGACCGGTCCATGGTTTGAGCCTTTTTTTTTTCCTTTTTTTTATTTTTGTTACACTGCAGAGTACAGCATCGGAGGCCGCGGTCAGTGACACCACCACCACCACCACAACATGAGGCTGGAGAACACGGTGAACAGGCGGCATCTAGCAGACGGTAAATATCTCAAACCAAATAACCGCAAACCTAACTTTTGTCTTTCAGACCGGTCCATGGTTTGAGCCTTTTTTTTTCCTTTTTTTTATTTTTGTTACACTGCAGAGTACAGCATCGGAGGCCGCGGTCAGTGACACCACCACCACCACCACAACATGAGGCTGGAGAACACGGTGAACAGGCGGCATCTAGCAGACGGTAAATATCTCAAACCAAATAACCGCAAACCTAACTTTTGTCTTTCAGACCGGTCCATGGTTTGAGCCTTTTTTTTTCCTTTTTTTTATTTTTGTTACACTGCAGAGTACAGCATCGGAGGCCGCGGTCAGTGACACCACCACCACAACATGAGGCTGGAGAACACGGTGAACAGGCGGCATCTAGCAGACGGTAAATATCTCAAACCAAATAACCGCAAACAAGAATTTTTTTCTTTCAGCACGGGCCATGATTGTGGCTATGTATTATTTTTTTTTATTTTCCTCTTTAATGCACAACAGACGACCATCTCAGATAGCGATGGAGTACGGCCGGCAGCAGGACAGTAGCTCTTCTGGGAGCCCTCCCACTCATCGGCAGCGTTTAGCGGTATTTTTTACAAAATATGTTTCCAAAATCCATTTTTTTTTTTTGTATTTTTTACAATTAAAAAAAAAAAAATTATTGCAATAATTTTTTTATTTTCTTTCACAATGCATTTTTTTTTTTTTAAATACAGGAATCTGAACCAGAGGAGCTCCCAGAAGAAGGACGGGGTGGACAGATACCCGGAGTGGGCTCGCAATTCGTAAGTTTACTGCATCCATCAGTACAACACAACATCTCACTACACAACACAAACAAAAAAAAAAAAAAAAAAGGACGCAAAAGAAAAAAAATTTTTTTTTTTTTAATTTTTTTTGCAGTCTTCCGCACCTGTGGCTTCAAGAGGTCCTCGCAGTACCTCCCAGAGTCGACGTGAAGAACGCGGCGGTCTTCAACCTGTAAGTATTATAATGTTTTTTTTTTGTTTTTTTTTTTTAAATTCTTTTTTTTGGAATAATTAAACTTTTTTATTGTTCTAATTTTTTTTAAAGGCTTCACAGCGTGCTCCCGACTCAGACGGAGAGGAGGGGATCGATATCGACCTATTAATAGATCTGATTAGAGAGCGGGAGCCGCTGTGGAACATGGGGGACCGCCGCCATTCAGATCAGATAGTGACCCGTCGGCTCTGGGATGAAGTTTGTTCCCAACTTGTTGGCTACTGGGAGGACCTTGAAGCTCGGTCACAGTCTAAAATGCGTAAGTATATACAGTTCAGTAGGGCTGCTTGATTTAAACCTGTGTTTCCACAACTCCAGTCCTCTTGAACCCCAAGAGGTCATGTTTTCTGGATTTCCTTTGGTCCAACACTATGTAAATACTGAAAACATGACCCGTGGGTGACATGAGGACTGTAGTTTGGAAAACACGTATGTATTATTCTAACCAATTTGTGCTATCTCGTTTCAGGGGAGAGAATTGTGAAGCGGTGGCGGTCTATCAGGGATCGCTTCAAGAAGGAGTTCAACAAAGAAATGCGGGCCCCGAGTGGTTCTTCAGGACGCCAGAGCAAATATAAATATGCAAGAGCTCTGGTGTTCCTGCGTGAAACGATGCTCACCAGAAGGTAAATATTAAAAAATGTTTACATGTCTAACTTTTTTTTTCACAGCCAGGACCATTGAAATACAGTTTATTAATTGTATCTTTTATCTTTATTCAACAGCACGGTGAGCAGCACTCGGGCGCCCGCAGAGTTGGGCCCTTCTGAGGCGATCCCTGAGGAGACCGGCACCGAGGGACACTTTGACCGCCCCGACCCATCTGCACCCACACGTGAGCCCTCTTTCCCCTCAACCAGCGCTGCAGCAGCGTGGCCGAGTGCATTGCATGAGGCTGCTGGTCAACAGATAGATTTTCCTTTACCCCACCCTTCTGCCCCTGCCACCTCTAGTACATCTGCGGCTACTGGGCGGCAACGGCAGAGGGGTCAGGAAA
This sequence comes from Oophaga sylvatica, assembly GCA_033576555.1. Classification (NCBI taxonomy): domain Eukaryota; kingdom Metazoa; phylum Chordata; class Amphibia; order Anura; family Dendrobatidae; genus Oophaga; species Oophaga sylvatica. Next base: position 57,220 of record JARQOD010000534.1, on the reverse strand, counting down.
GTAGCTATGCGCCTGAGTTCTTGCATTTGAATGCATCTTTTCAGAACTGCCTTAAAGTGTTATCTGAGCAAGTTACCGCAGGCATTCATCAGATAACCTCCGCAGTTTCGGAGGTAAAGACACTTTTGCAAAGCGTGCATTCTGAAGCAAGAGCATCACCGAACCACAGTTTTTTTAGGTCGGTTGCGGAGCGCATAGATCCGCTATCTGCTGACCAGCAGATGTATGTGATGCACACGTGCCACGCTGTTATGTTACGGTAGCTGAGGAGTGCAGGTAAAAAATGCAAAAATATAGCAAAAACACAAAATAAGAAATTGTCTTATCTGATAGCAGGAGATGCAGACACGACACAGCAGGCTACAAGGGAAACTGGAAAGAAGGATTCAGACCAGAACAATTGATCACCGGCAACCCTGATGGGAAAATGACTCCCTTATATAAGACCAATCAGTAACACCTGATTCCCAGTCCTCACAATCCTCACTAGTACCGCTTGTAACCACCAGAGGGAGCCTCTGCTCAGAACTCATCTCAAACCCATTCACAACAGTACCCCCCCCTTGAGGAGGGGTCACCGAACCCTCATTTGAGCAACCAGGTCGGTCAGGATGAGTTCTATGATACGCACGGATAAGTCTCCTAGCATGGATGTCCGAAGCAAACACCCAAGAATTGTCTTCCTGACCATAACCTCTCCATTTAACCAAATACTGGAGTCTTCGTCTAGAAAAACGAGAATCCAATATTTTCTCAACCACATACTCCAGATTGCCCTCAACCAAAACAGGGTCAGGAGGCACAGCAGCAGGAACCACTGGCTCAACAAACCTCTTCAACAAGGACTTGTGGAACACGTTATGGATCTTAAATGTCCCTGGAAGAAGCAAACGAAAAGAAACAGGATTAATAATCTCCATGATCTTATAAGGTCCAATGAACCTAGGCTTAAATTTAGGAGATGCTACTCTCATAGGAATATTCTTTGAGGACAACCAGACCAAGTCCCCCACTTTAAACCGAGGACCATCAGTCCTATGCCGGTCAGCAAACCGCTGGGCCTTCTCCTGAGAGCGGGACAACCTCTCCACTACCTGGTCCCAAATCTGCTGCATACGCTCAACAACAGAGTCAACACCTGGACAGACAGAAGCATCCGTCTGTCCTGAAGAAAATCGAGGGTGAAACCCAGAATTACAGAAAAACGGAGACATCAAAGTGGCAGAGCTAGCCCTATTATTAAGAGCAAACTCAGCCAAAGGCAAAAAAGAGACCCAGTCATCCTGATCAGCAGACACAAAGCATCTTAGATAAGTCTCCAATGTCTGGTTTGTTCTCTCAGTTTGACCATTGGTCTGAGGATGAAATGCCGAGGAGAAAGACAATTGAACACCCAGTTTAGAACAAAAAGTCCTCCAAAATCTGGAAACAAACTGGACTCCTCTGTCAGACACAATGTTCTCAGGAATGCCGTGCAAACGAACCACGTGCTGAAGGAACAACGGCACCAATTCAGAGGAGGAAGGCAACTTAGGCAATGGCACAAGATGTATCATTTTGGAAAACCTATCACAAATTACCCAGATGGTGGTCATTCTCTGAGAAACAGGAAGATCGGAAATGAAATCCATAGAGATATGGGTCCATGGTCTCTTGGGCACAGGCAATGGCATCAACAAACCACTAGAGCGAGAGCAAGGCTTGGAGCGAGAGCAAGTCCCGCAGGACTGCACAAATTCCCTGACATCGCGAGACAAGGTAGGCCACCAAAAGGACCGACTAACCAAGTCTCTGGTACCAAAAATTCCGGGATGCCCACCCAATGCGGAACAATGAATCTCAGACATCACACTCTTTTTCCATTGGTCCGGGACAAACAATTTTCCAACAGGGCAGCGCTCGGGCCTATCCTCCTGACACCCCTCCAGAGCAAGTCTCAAATTGGGCGAGATGGCGGAAAGAACTACACCCTCCTTCAAAATAACAGAGGGATCAGATAGCTCAGGAGAGTCCGCAAGGAAACTCCTCGAGAGGGCATCCGCCTTAACATTCTTAGTGCCAGGAAGAAAGGAAACCACAAAATTAAAACGTGTGAAAAACAAGGCCCACCTGGCCTGTCTAGGATTGAGTCGCTTGGCAGATTCCAGATAGACCAGATTCTTATGGTCCGTAAGGACCACCACCTGATGTTTGGCTCCCTCCAGCCAATGTCTCCACTCTTCAAAAGCCCACTTCATGGCCAATAACTCCCGATTACCCACGTCATAATTACGTTCAGTAGGAGAAAATTTTCGAGAGAAAAAGGCACAAGGGTTACTTTTAGAGGTCTCTGGATCTTTTTGGGACAAAACGGCACCTGCCCCAATTTCAGAGGCATCAACCTCCACCTGAAATGGCAGAGAAACATCAGGCTGCCGTAGAACAGGAGCAGAAGTGAATCTCTGCTTAAGTTCCTGAAACGCAGAGACTGCCTCAGGAGGCCAATTCACCACATCAGAACCCTTTCTGGTCAAATCAGTTAATGGTTTAACAATAACCGAGAAATTACCAATAAATTTACGATAAAAATTGGCAAAACCCAAAAATCTCTGAAGAGCCTTTAATGAAGTAGGTTGGACCCAATCACAGATGGCCTGAACCTTGACCGGGTCCATTTCAATAACAGATGGGGACAAAATGAATCCCAGAAATGAGATCTTCTGTACGCCAAAAAGACACTTTGATCCCTTCACATACAGAGCATTCTCTCTCAAAATCTGGAATACAGTTCGAACATGTTTCACATGAGAGTCCCAGTCATTAGAAAAAATCAAGATATCATCCAAATAAACAATCAGAAACTTGTCCACAAAATCCCTGAAAATGTCATTCATGAAGGACTGGAAGATGGAAGGAGCATTAGTGAGCCCAAAGGGCATCACAAGGTACTCAAAATGCCCTTCAGGGGTGTTAAATGCCGTCTTCCATTCATCCCCATGCTTAATGCGAATAAGGTTATACGCCCCCCTGAGGTCAAGCTTGGTAAACCAAGTAGCGTTTTTCACCCTGGAAAACAGGTCAGAAATCAAGGGTAACGGGTATTGATATTTCACAGTAATATTGTTCAAGAGACGATAATCAATACACGGCCTTAATGAACCATCTTTTTTGGCCACAAAGAAAAAACCGGCACCTAAGGGTGAAGAGGATGGTCTGATATGACCCTTCTCCAATGATTCCTTGATATAAGACCGCATAGCGTCATGTTCAGGTACAGACAAGTTAAAAAGGCGACCTTTAGGGAATTTACTACCTGGCACTAATTCAATAGCGCAGTCATAGCTCCTATGGGGAGGTAAGGATGCAGATTTACTTTCGCTAAACACATCAGAAAAATCAAACAAAAAGTCAGGAACATCCTCAGCCTGGGGGGAGGCAGAAAAAACAGGAGTGTTGGTATTAACACATTGGCAGCCCCAACTGGTTACAGACACAGATTTCCAATCCAAAACAGGATTATGAGACTGTAACCAAGGGAAACCCAGCACTATAATGTCATGCAGATTATATAGAACCAAAAATTTGCAGCACTCCTGGTGATCAGGTTCAACCCTCATTATCACCTGAGTAGAAAACTGGGGTTTATTCTCAGCCAAAGGGGTAGAATCGATCCCCAGTAAAGGAATAGACTTCTGTAGGGGTATCAAGGGAAACCCACAACGTTTAGCAAAATCATAATCCATCAGGTTAATAGCTGCTCCAGAATCAACGAAAGCCTGAGCAGAAAATGAGGACAGAGAGCATATCAGAGTGACAGTTAATAAAAACTTAGTCTGAACACTACCCAAGACAACTGAGCGTGCAAAATATCTTCCCCGCTTAGGGCAGACTGAAATAGCATGAGAGGCATCACCACAGTAGAAACATAACCCATTGCGCTTTCGAAACTCATGACGCTGTGCCCCAGACACCACTCCATCACACTGCATGGGCTCAGCAGCTGGCTCACAAGGCAACACCACTCCACGCATACTTCTCCGCTCACGCAAACGTCTGTCAATTTGAATCGCTAATGACATAGAATCATTGAGACCAGAGGGGACAGGGAATCCCACCATAACATCCTTTACATTATCCGACAGACCCTTCCGGAAAAGGGCCGCCAAAGCGTCGTCATTCCACTTGGTCAGGACTGCCCACCTACGGAATCTCTGACAGTATAACTCAGCGTCATCAAGCCCCTGATTTAATGCCAACAAGGCTTTTTCAGCTTGATCAGTGACATTAGGCTCATCGTACAATAACCCCAAAGCCTGAAAAAATGCATCAACATCACTCAAAACAGGATCCCCAGGTATCAGGGAAAAAGCCCAATCCTGAGGATCGCCGCGCAGGAGAGAGATGATAATTTGAACCTGCTGCGCTGCGTTTCCTGAGGACTTAGATTTTAAGGCAAGAAACAATTTACAATTATTTTTGAAATTCTGAAACTTAGCTCGATCCCCTAAAAACAAATCTGGCATGGGGATCCTAGGTTCCACAACAGGCAACCTAGCAAGATATGCAGCAATACTCTGAACCTCAGTGGCAAGCTGATCCACACGGCCAGACAACTGTGCAAACTCCATTGGGAGAAAAGATCCTCCCCAGCACCCAGAGATACAGAGGGAAAAAAAAAAAAAATGCAACAAACAGAAAAATATCTCTGACAACTTTTCTTCCTTCAAAATATTTTTTCCCTTCTGTGAGTACCATACAATTTTTATGGCCGGTGATACTGTTATGTTACGGTAGCTGAGGAGTGCAGGTAAAAAATGCAAAAATATAGCAAAAACACAAAATAAGAAATTGTCTTATCTGATAGCAGGAGATGCAGACACGACACAGCAGGCTACAAGGGAAACTGGAAAGAAGGATTCAGACCAGAACAATTGATCACCGGCAACCCTGATGGGAAAATGACTCCCTTATATAAGACCAATCAGTAACACCTGATTCCCAGTCCTCACAATCCTCACTAGTACCGCTTGTAACCACCAGAGGGAGCCTCTGCTCAGAACTCATCTCAAACCCATTCACAACACCACGCTGTTCTAGTGCAGGTTGTCTCCCATCCTCCTCCATCCACCCCAGTTGTTCCTCCACCTCCACCCCCTACAGTCGGCGTGCCTCCTCCCCCTCCTATTCATTATCAGCCACCTCCACAGTTCCAGCAACCTCCCCACTATCACCAACCTCCCCAGTACCAGCCACCTTCCCAACTTCAGCCACCTTCCCAACTTCAGCCACCTTCCCCACTTCAGCCACCTTCCCAACTTCAGCCACCTTCCCAACTTCAGCCACCTTCCCAACTTCAGCCAGCTTCCCAACTTCTGCAACTTAACCAACTTCAGCCACCTCCCCACCTTCAGCCACCTCCCCAACTTCAGCCACATCACCAACTCCAGTCCCCTCAACAACTCCTGTCACCTATTCAGTACCAACAACCTCCCCAGTACCAGCCACCTACCCCGTACCAACCACCTACCCCGTACCACACTCCCACCTCTTACCAATCTCCTTCCCCCTACCAATTCCCTACCATATCACCTGCTCCTCCAGTACCTGCCCCACTCTCCACTCCACCACCCATCACCGATTCTGCCTCCAACTTGTCCTCCCATTCTTTAACCCTTTCCACCCCTTCACCTCTTACTGTTCCTTCCCCACCAGCATCCCAGTCCTCTCTACACACTTCCACGGTCGAAGTGTCCCGCAGCCCCTCCAATAGTATGTCCACCCCACACTACACAGCATTGTAATGTTATTTAAACAATTATTTTTTTAAAAAAAATGAGTCATTGAATGCCAAAATTACTTTTTTCAAAGATAATTTGAAAGTGAACATTTACAAACTTTAACAAACATTTGGTTAAATAAATTTTGAATTGGTTGATTCAATTTTTTGTCTCTCATTTCTTTATAATGTTACAGATTATGTAAGGTTACATGTGTAATAAAGATTAATAACAGTACCAATGGTAAAGACAGAAAAATTAACATTTAGGTAAAAACATAACAATTGATCACACATGATCATCCTGCCAGTCTACCTGTCCTTCGGCTGAAATAAAGTACTGGGCAAATCTGTCCCTCATCCTAGAAACAGCAACAGAACTTCTATTAGTATTATTCAGGTAATCGTGTAAAGTTGTTTGTCGATGGTGGTCCTCAATGGCCAATTGTTCTTTGGAGATCACAACATTGTGGAGTACCACACAGGCTTTTATTACTTCGTCAACAGTGTCCGTTTTCAAATTGATGGCTGTCAATAGCACCCGCCACTTTGCAGTAAGTATTCCAAATGTACACTCCACCATTCTTCGGGCTCTTGTGAGCCTGTAATTGAAAATCCGTTTGCTATGGGTCAGTCCTCTGCTGGCATACGGTTTCAATAAATGTTCTGAGAGCTGGAAAGCCTCATCACCAACACACACATATGGCATAGGTGGACCTGTGGTTTGAGGCAGCGGCCTAGGGGCTGGGAAATGGAATGTGTTGCCATAGAGTCGACGTCCCATTGCTGAAATTTTGAAGACTTGAGAATCGTTCGATCGTCCATATGCCCCTATGTCGACTGCAATGAACCTATATTCGGCATCAGCGATGGCCATCAAGACAACGGAGAAATATTTTTTATAGTTAAAATATTGTGATCCACTTCCTGCTGGCTTCACAATTCTGACATGTTTGCTATCAATCGCTCCAAGACAATTTGGAAATTGGCAGATCTTTTGGAATTTATCTGCTATTTCCATCCACCGCTGTGTGGTAGGTTCAGGCATATATTCCGAGACCAAACAGTCCCAGAGTGCACGGCATGTGTGCTTTATTATGCCAGATATGGTTGAGATTCCCAAACGAAATTGGAAATGGAGTGAGGAGAGTGATTCTCCACTTGCAAGGAATCTAAAAAAAAAAAAAAAATACACAATCACTGCTCAGAACTCAGGTATAAAAATTGTAAAAGGCAAAAACCAGAATATATCACTACCCACATAGTATAAAACAATACACACATAGTTTACAAGTATCCCAAAAAAGAACATAGCACTACCCACAAACTATTAAAAGTACGCCAAAACAATACAGCAATACCCACATTGTATTAAATTACGCCAAAAAAGAACATAGCACTACTCACAAACTATTAAAAGTACGCCAAAACAATACAGCAATACCCACATTGTATTAAATTACGCCAAAAAAGAACATAGCACTACCCACAAACTATTAAAAGTACGCCAAAACAATACAGCAATACCCACATTGTATTAAATTACGCCAAAAAAGAACATAGCACTACCCACAAACTATTAAAAGTACACCAAAACAATACAGCAATACCCACATTGTATTAAATTACGCCAAAAAAGAACATAGCACTACCCACAGAATATTAAAGTATGCCCAAAAAGAACATAGCACTACCCACAAAGTATTCAAGCATGCCAAAACAGAATACAGCAATACCCACATAGCATAAAAGTTAGCAAAAAAATAATATAACAATACCCACATTGTATTAAACATTACCCACAAAGATACACAAAAATATGCATTTGAATGAAATAAGCACACACAAGTTTTTGACCATTTTTTATTGCACTGGTAGTTAATCCTTCTGTTGCCTTTTAGTCCTAGAATAAAAAACAACAATACAACTGTGTCCAAGCAAACACATTCAAAAATAATAGCTTACCTTATTGTCACCATGAGACGCTCCGACGGAGAAATCGAATACCGGCAGTAGGTGTCACATCTCCTGATCTTGTCTTCAATCCTCTCCACCAACATGTCAAAGGTTGCCTTCTTCATACGAAGATAAGAAAAAAATTTATGTGGATTCTCTCTTAACTCCATATTGAGTGTTGAATAGACTCCACGTGTTAGTCTCTGTGCCATGATGGGGTGGATCCACACGCTTTAGGCGCTGCTCGATCCTTCTCTCCTTCTCCATAACGATAAAACGCAAGCGATTCGCCTCCGCTGTGAATCCACGAGATTCCGGAAAATATTACCAATAATCGCCTCCATCTTCATCAGTCACTTGCTCTTCTCTCAAAAATGCTCCTCTACAACCTGTCAAAGATGGTCTGTAGGAACACTGTATATATAGGATTTACAATAGCCAATCAGATTTTGAAATGAAAGGGGCGTGATTGAAAACCGGATCCGTCGTAATCCGTCAAAAAACGGATTAAACTGATGTGCCGGATCAGGTTTTCAGCCTGTTCCGCTAAACGGATCAGGCAGAAAAACGGATCCGGCGCATCAGGTTTTTCATTTCATTGCCGCATCCGGCGCTCCGGCCCGACGCCGGACCGCGCCTGATTCAAAAAGCCTGATGTGTGAAAGTAGCCTAATAATACACTGATGTATGGACTGATGATTAATAATACACTGATGTATGGACTGATGATTAATAATACACTGATGTATGGACTGATGATTAATAATACACTGATGTATGGACTGATGATTAATAATACACTGATGTATGGACTGATGATTAATAATACACTGATGTATGGACTGATGATTAATAATACACTGATGTAAGGACTGATGATAAATAATACACTGATGTAAGGACTGATGATAAATAATACACTGATGTATGGACTGATGATAAATAATACACTGATGTATGGACTGATGATAAATAATACACTGATGTATGGACTGATGATAAATAATACACTGATGTATGGACTGATGATTAATAATACACTGATGTATGGACTGATGATTAATAATACACTGATGTATGGACTGATGATAAATAATATACTGATGTATGGACTGATGATAAATAATACACTGATGTATGAACTGATGATTAATAATACACTGATGTAAGGACTGATGATAAATAATACACTGATGTATGGACTGATGATAAATAATACACTGATGTATGGACTGATGATAAATAATATACTGATGTATGGACTGATGATAAATAATACACTGATGTATGGACTGATGATTAATAATACACTGATGTAAGGACTGATGATAAATAATACACGGATGTAAGGACTGATGATTAATAATACACTGATGTATGGACTGATGATTAATAATACACTGATGTATGGACTGATGATTAATAATACACTGATGTAAGGACTGATGATAAATAATACACTGATGTATGGACTGATGATTAATAATACACTGATGTATGGACTGATGATTAATAATACACTGATGTAAGAGGAGGTAAGAGTGGCTGGGACTCTAGGAGGTAGTGACCATGCTATTTTAGAATTTTGGATAACAAGAGGAGGAAGACCTGTGAAGACTCAGACGTCAAGGTTAGATTTCAGAAAGGCAGATTTTAAGGAACTCAGAAAGAGAATTGGAGGGATCCAATGGCTGGATATCCTTAAGGACAAAAATGTCCAGGAAGGATGGAAAATCTTGAAAAATGAGATTCTCAAAGCACAATCGTTAACAATTCCGAAAAGAGGGAAGAATGGGAAGCATTTAAGGAAACCAGGATGGATGAACATAGAACTTAAACACATGCTAAAAAGGAAGAAAGAAATGTTTATCAAATGGAAAGAGGGAGGCATATCTAAAGAAGAATATAATGCCGTCTGCAGAACCTGCAGGGCACAAATCAGATTATCTAAAGCTGACAATGAATTAAGGCTTGCAAGTGACGTCAAAAGCAACAAAAAAGGATTTTGGGGATACGTCAAAAGTAAAAGAAAAGTCAAAGATGCTATAGGATTTTTACAGGATGAAAATGATGAAATGGTAAGTCAGGATGTTGAGAAGGCTGAACTTTTAAATTCCTATTTTGCATCTGTTTTCTCTCAGAAAGGAAATGTAACATCAACTGATCTTCACTGTCCTATTAAAGGAATAGAAGAATCCAGGATATCTATAAACAGAAAGACAGTGAGGAAACACTTAGCTAACATAAATGAATTCAAGTCTCCAGGTCCAGATGAATTACACCCCAGGGTACTGAAGGAGATAGCAGAAGAAATTCTTGAACCACTGTCCATAATCTTTGAAAATTCTTGGAGAACAGGAGAAGTCCCAGAAGACTGGAGAAGAGCAAATGTTGTTCCTATCTTCAAAAAGGGGAAGAAGGTGGACCCAGGGAACTACAGGCCGGTGAGTCTGACTTCTATACCAGGAAAGATCTTTGAACAAATTATTAAAGAACATGTATGCAAGTACCTGGATAAGAATGAAGTGATTAAACAGAGTCAGCATGGGTTTGTAACTAATAAGTCATGTCAGACTAACTTAATTTCCTTCTATGACAGAATCACTGACTGGGTGGATCAGGGAAATGCTGTAGATATAGTATATCTTGACTTCAGCAAAGCATTTGACAAAGTATCTCACACAATCCTTATTGAAAAAATGACTAAGTATGGAATGGACAAGGCAACTGTTAGGTGGATTCATAACTGGCTTAGTGATCGGACCCAAAGAGTGGTTGTAAATGGCTGCACATCCAGTTGGAAGAATGTCTCAAGTGGGGTACCACAAGGCTCTGTTTTGGGCCCTGTATTGTTCAACATCTTTATCAATGATTTAGATGAAGGAATTGAGGGTAAACTGATCAAATTTGCTGATGACACAAAGCTAGGAGGGGTAGCTAATACTAGAGAAGAGAGAGAGAGGATTCAAAAAGATATACATAAACTGGAGCAGTGGGCAGCAACTAACAGAATGGATTTTAACAGGGAAAAATGCAAAGTACTACATCTGGGCAATAAAAATGAAAAAAGCATATACAAAATGGGAGGAATAGGGCTAAGTAACAGCACATGTGAAAAAGACTTGGGTATACTAATTGATCACAGACTTAACATGAGTCAACAGTGTGATGCAGCAGCAAAAAAGGCAAATGCAATTCTAGGATGTATCAACAGAAGCATACAGTCTAGATCACGTGAGGTCATTATTGCCCTCTACTCCTCTTTGGTCAGACCTCATCTGGAATACTGTGTCCAGTTTTGGGCACCACATTTTAAAAAAGACATCAACAAACTGGAGCAAGTTCAGAGAAGAGCCACCAGAATGGTGACCGGTCTGCAAACCATGTCCTATGAGGAACGGTTGCAGGATTTGGGAATGTTTAGCTTGCAAAAAAGAAGACTGAGAGGAGACTTAATAGCTGTCTACAAATATCTCAAGGGCTGTCACATTGTAGAAGGATCATCTTTATTCTCATTTGCACAAGGAAAGACTAGAAGCAATGGGATGAAACTGAATGGGAGGAGACACAGATTAGATATTAGAAAAAACTTTTTGACAGTTAGGGTGATCAATGAGTGGAACAGGCTGCCACAAGAGGTGGTGAGTTCTCCTTCAATGGAAGTCTTCAAACAGAGGCTGGATAGACATCTGTCTGGGATGATTTAGAGAATCCTGCTTTGAGCAGGGGGTTGGACCAGAAGGCCCAGGAGGTCCCTTCCAACTCTACCATTCTATGATTCTATGATGTAAGGACTGATGATAAATAATACATGGATGTAAGGACTGATGATCAATAATATACTGATGTATGAACAGGATTAATAATCCACAGATGTATGGACTAATAAATAATACACTGATGTATGGACTGATGATAAATAATACACGGATGTAAGGACTGATGATCAATAATACACTGATGTATGGACTGATGATAAATACACTGATGTAAGGACTGATGATAAATAATACACTGATGCATGGACTGATGATAAATAATACACTGATGTAAGGACTGATGATTAATAATACACGGATGTATTGACTAATGATTAATAATACACTGATGTATGGACTGATGATAAATAATACACTGATGTATGGACTGATGATAAATAATACACTGATGTAAGGACTGATGATTAATAATACACGGATGTATTGACTAATGATTAATAATACACTGATGTATGGACTGATGATAAATAATACACTGATGTATGGACTGATGATTAATAATACACTGATGTATGGACTGATGATAAATAATACACTGATGTGTGGACTGATGATAAATAATACACTGATGTAAGGACTGATGATTAATAATACACTGATGTATGGAGTGATGATAAATAATACACTGATGTAAGGACTGATGATAAATAATACACTGATGTATGGACTGATGATTAATACACTGATGTATGGACTGATGATTAATAATACACTGATGTATGGACTGATGATTAATAATACACTGATGTATGGACTGATGATAAATAGTACACTGATGTATGGACTGATGATTAATACACTGATGTATGGACTGATGATAAATAGTACACTGATGTATGTTAATACACTGATGTATGGACCGATGATTAATACACTGATGTATGGACTGATGATTAATATTACACTGATGTATGGACTGATGATTAATAATACACTGATGTATGGACTGATGATTAATAATACACTGATGTATGGACTGATGATTAATAATACACTGATGTATGGACTGATGATTAATAATACACTGATGTATGGACTGATGATTAATAATACACTGATGTATGGACTGATGATTAATAATACACTGATGTATGGACTGATGATTAATAATACACTGATGTATGGACTGATGATAAATAATACACTGATGTAAGGACTGATGATAAATAATACACGGATGTAAGGACTGATGATCAATAATACACTGATGTATGGACTGATGATTAATAATACACTGATGTATGGACTAATGATAAATAATACACAGATGTATGGACTGATGATAAATAATACACTGATGTATGGACTGATGATAAATAATACACTGATGTATGGACTGATGATAATAATACACTGATGTATAGACTGATGATTACTAATACACTGATGTAAGGACTGATGATAAATAATACACGGATGTAGGACTGATGATCAATAATACACTGATGTATGGATGATGATTAATAATACACTGATGTATGGACTAATGATAAATAATACACAGATGTATGGACTGATGATAATAATACACAGATGTATGGACTGATGATAATAAACACTGATGTATGGACTGATGATTAATAATACACTGATGTATAGACTGATGATTACTAATACGATGTAAGGACTGATGATTAATAATACACTGATGTATGGACTGTTTAATATACATGATGTATGGACTGATGATTAATAATACACGATGTATGACTAATGAAATATACACAGATGTAGGACTGATGATAAATAATACACTGATGTATGGACTGATGATAAATAATACACTGATGTATGGACTGAGATAAATAATAGTCTAAGTTACTTACCGTTAACGGTATTTTTCGAAGTCCATGACAGCACTACAGAGAGAGAGGGGATCCGCCCCTTAGGAACAGGAAACCTACAGATATAAAAGGGCGGCACCTCTCCCACACATCAGTTGGATTACAGAGCATAAGAGGATTTCAAGGTTAAATGGTATACAGCAAAAAAATTTTATGCATCACACAGTAACATTAATCAATTGTTTATTACATGTGGACTATATAAGAGGAAGAAGTGCACATAGAACACGGGTGGGAATGTAAGGGTGCTGTCATGGACTTCGAAAAATACCGTTAACGGTAAGTAACTTAGACTTTATTCGAACGTCCATGACAGCACTACAGAGAGAATTACAGAGAGTAATAACTACTTAGGGAGGGACTACTGCCTGCAGCACCCTTAGTCCGAAAGAAAGGTCTGAGGAAGCACCCAAATCTAATCTATAATGAGTGTAAAACGTGTGTGGAGAAGTCCACGTAGCTGCCTTACATATCTGGTCAATGGAGACTTCTGCCCTCTCTGCCCATGAAGTCGCCACAGCTCGAGTGGAATGCGCCCTTGAGGTGTATGCCAGAGAAATTGCTTCCCTAATCCATCTGGCCAATGAGCTCTTTGTTAATCTACGGCCTTTGTTAATTCCTTGAAAAGAGACAAACAATGCATTGTCCCTTTTCCAGGGATCAGTGACTGCCAAATATTGCAGCAGACATCTTCTAACATCTAAAGTATGGAGTTTTATCTCTTTTTGATTAGATGGATTAGGGATGAACGAAGGAAGAACAATTTCCTGTGTTCTGTGGAAAGCGGAAGACACCTTAGGTAGGTATGCCGGATCCGGTCTAAGAATTATCCTGTCATTCAGGACCTGAGTGTAAGGAGACAATCTAGATAGTGCCTGGATGTCACTTACCCTCCTAGCCGAGGTTAATGCTACCAGGAAAGCGGTCTTAAGGGAAAGAATTTTTATTGATGCTGCTGATATAGGTTCAAAAAGGGGGCTCTGTTAAAGCAGTGAGAACAAGATTTAAGTCCCATGGCATGATTCTCACCTTCACTATGGGTCTCGACCTACCCGCAGCTTTAATGAATCTACTGACCCAGTAATTATTTGCGATGTTGCTACTAAAGAGTGCCCCCAAAGCTGAAACTTGAACCTTAAGGGTGCTTGTGGAGAGACCTAAGTCCAGACTCTTTTGTAGGAATTCTAGAATCTGGGTTATCGGTGTTGGGTCCCCTGCTACCACCCCGAGCTCTGGAGAAATTTCTTCCAAGTCCTAGCGTAGATTCTAGTTGTAACCTCCTTCCTGCATTTAAGGAGAGTATTAATTACATTAGCAGAAAACCCCTTATCTCTCAGCAGCGACCGTTCAAAATCCACGCCGTCAGGTGGAGGCCCGCTACACGAGGATGGTAGACTGGACCCTGGGAGAGCAGATCGGGAATATCCGGCAGGACCCACGGGTCGGCTATCGACATGTTTCTGAGACATGAAAACCATGCCCTCCTGGGCCAAAAAGGAGCGATTACTATTATCCTTGCCCTGTCCTTCCTGACCTTCCTCAATACTAGGGGGAGTAAGGACAGGGGAGGAAATGCGTAGGCTAGATTGAAATCCCACTGTAATAGAAGAGCGTCCACTGCCAGAGGGCGTTCTTTGGGATTTAGAGAGCAAAACTGTCTCACTTTCCTGTTGCTTTTGGTAGCAAAGAGATCTACCTCCGGTTGACCCCATTTCCGCACAATTAGGTCGAAGATGGAAGTCTTTAATGACCACTCTCCTTGACTCAGGAGATTGCGGCTTAAGAAGTCCGCCTTGGTATTTTCTTCTCCCCTTATATGTAGAGCCGTTAGAGAAAGAAAGTGTCGTTCTGCTATCTGAAGTAGGCGCCTTGCCACTTCCATGAGAGGACCGGAACGAGTACCACCCTGGTGGTTGATGTAAGCGACTGTGACCCGATTGTCGGAGAGCACTCGAACGTGGTGACCCTGTAGATATAGAAGGAGCTTTTTAATTGCTAGCTCTACCGCTGTTAATTCCTTCATATTAGAAGACATATGAATTTGATCCAGCTCCCATAAGCCCTGAACCATAACGTCCCCCATATGAGCCCCCCACCCAGAGGGGCTAGCATCTGTTGTGACTATTCGGGATATCTCATATTCCAGGGAACCCCCTTAGACAGGTTTGTCTCATTCTTCCACCAATCCAGGGATCTTATAGCAGCCTGGGACAAGGATAGCTGGCCTTCCAGGTAACCACCTAGCAAATTTTGACACAGCAAGACCTCAGCTTGCAGCGCCCTTGTGTGAAATTGAGCCCACCGAACCGCGGGAATGCAGGACGAGAGGGAGCCCTAAAGAGACATGGCCTTCCTAAGCGACATGGAGGGGTTTTTGGAAGCGTTTAGGACCTGGTACCGTAAGCGAATTAACTTGTCTGACGGTAAACTACAGTTCTGATTCTGTGAATCCAGAATTAGCCCTAGAAATTGCTGAACCCTCATCGGATTCAAACGAGACTTTTTGGTATTTATTAGCCATCCCAGCCGCTCTAAGGTAGATATTGCTCTTTGCAGTTGCTCTAGGCAATGCTCTGCCGTCTTTCCAATGATAAGAAAGTCGTCGAGGTAGGGGACTATGAGCATATTTGATTCACGTAAGTGGGCCATAACCTCCGACATAACCTTAGTGAACACTCGTGGGGCAACCGCCAAGCCAAAAGGAAGGGCGCTATATTGAAAATGTTGCAGCGATTCCCCCATTTGGATTGCTACTCTGAGGAAACGCTGATGCTCCATATGGATCGGTATGTGGTAATAAGCGTCTTTCAGATCTAACACCACCATAAAGCAATTTTCAAACAGAAGCTTTATTGCTGAGCTGACCGTCTCCATTTTAAATGGGAGAATAATCAGGAACTTATTGAGGGCTTTCAAATTAATAATTGTTCTAAAAGACCCGTCCGGTTTACGGATCAAAAACAGAGGGGAGTAAAACCCCTTACCCCGCTCTGCTTCTGGTACCTCCACTAAGACTTTCTTAGCGCAAAGCTCCTGAACCTCCAACTCTAAAGCGGCCTGCTCCGATAGGGATGATCTGAGTGGGGTAATTTTAAAGTTATCCCAAGGTACCGAGGAGAATTCTAACCACAGCCCTGTAGCTATGATGTTAAGGATCCAGCTACTGTTTGAGATTTCTGACCAGCCCGGGTAGAAGGCCCTCAATCTGCCTCCTACCGGCATTGCTAGTCATTGCGAGGGTTTTTTTTTTTTTTTTGTTTCCTTAGGTGGACCCCTAAACATAAACCCTGTACCTCTTCGCCTCTTTTCATCCCATTTGGCTCGTTTGGACGACTTTCTGTAGCTGAACCTCCTTCTGCTGAAAGGTCTTTTATAGGAAGGGGTTGATAGACTGGGAAACTTTTTCTTGTTGTCCCCTGCTTTTTCTAAAAGTTCGTCCAGGACCGGGCCAAAAAGATATTCGCCGTCACACGGAATGGAGCAGAGGCGAGATCTGGCTTGAATATCGCCCGACCAACATTTGAGCCATAATGCCCTTCGTGCTGCATTAGACAGCCCTGCCGCTCTGGCAGCCATTCTTACTGAGTCCGCTGAGGAATCAGCCAGGAAAGCCGCTGCGTTCTGAATTATCGGCAAGGTCTTCCGAATTGACCCCCTGGAGGTTCCATCTGCTAACTGGGATGCTAACTGGTCTAGCCAGACCATCAATGACCTGGCTGCACAAGTGGCTGCAACCGCCGGTCTCAGGTCACCTGCCGACATTTCCCATGTGCCTTTCAAGAAGGAGTCTGCCTTCTTGTCTAGTGGATCTTTCAAAGACCCCATATCATCGAACGGGATAGAGGATTTTTTAGAAGCCTTCGCCACTGCTGCATCCAGCTTCGGGGCCTTATCCCATCTACCTGTTAAGGGATCTTCAAAGGGATATCTTTGCTTAAATGCTTGGGGTAAGGAGCCTCTTTTTTCAGGCTTCTTCCACTCTCCGACTATAAGGCCTTGGATGCTACTATTTAGTGGAAAGGATCTCCGTTTTTTTTTTTTTTTTTTTTGGATCTAGACCACCGAACATCAGATCCTGTACTGAGAGCTCTGGTTTCGCCTCTTCTACCCCCATGGTGGACCTAACTGATTTGACAAATTTGTCCATCTGGTCCAAGGGAAAACAAAACGGGTAGCGTCTTCCGTAGAAGACGAGGAGGAAGCCGAAGAGGAAGGCGAGGAGGGTCCTGACACAACTTCACCCCTGTCATGGGCGGCAGGTGAATCTGAATCAGATAAAACTGGCACAGTTCTATGCCTGGAAGATTTTCCGTGTCTTGAGGACGCTTTCAACTCTGCTCTTATTATCTCCTTCAGGCTTTCAGTGAAATCCGGAGTCTCCTCCGCTATCTAAAAAGGGAAGGGGCATAGGGGGGGGTTACTATCTCATCCCAGGCCCCTGCCCTTCCCCCTCCAATGCCCTACCGTCTGCTGCATGTGTTGCGACCACGCACCACAATTGTGGATACCAGGGCTATGGGGTACTCGGAGCCGAGCCCATGGGCATCTATGGGAGTTGTCACTGGTAGCGGTGGCTCGGTCCGTGGCCCTGGCGGTCGTGCAATGGGGGAATATTTACAGGGGATTATTAGGATAGTTCGTGACGCCACCTGTGGTTTCTGGTAATTTGTACCAGCGCTGCTGTAAGGGTCTTCACATGGGATGTTATGGGGCAGCTTGATAGTAAGTCTCCCACAGGTGAGACGTGTCCCTGGAAGTCTATGGTGGTGATGATGCAGGGTAGTAAGAATTCAGTCACACACAAGGTAGTTCCTTTTCATACCTTTTACTGATGATGGTTCAAGCAGATCCCAGGGAGCTGGTCGGGGTGAAGAGTGCACTTTCCAGTAACAGCTGAGCAGGTTAGAGGCCTCCTTAACTTCAATGTACATGTGAGTCCAACTTGCCTGAAGCGAAGTTAACTCTGAAACTCCAGCTTTCTCTATAGCTGTACTGCCCGGCCAACGTTGTGGTGGAGCCTTCTAAGTGATGAAACTAGGTCCTTACTTTTGTCGTGCACTTGACTCAAAGTCCCTGTTCCACCTGACTCCAGTTACGTATTGACACTGAGGGCTGCTCTCTGCGACCTGTAGTCCAGATGCCTCCGGGTTTCTTGTTACTATGCCTGAAACAGTAGCAACACTTCGGACCCCGGTGTCCGGCAATCTAGTGCAAGTAATCCAATACCTGTAGCACTTCTCTATCTTCTCCACTGTGCCCTTCGCCCTGCTTCCCGCTTTTAACATAAGCACTTGTGGCAGTTGTGGAATAATTTCAGCTTCATCCAGAGCTCGCTGCACAGATCTCAGTTTCCTCCAAAGTCCACACAGGACCGAGACTGAATGGCTGCTCTGTCCTTGAGACAGAAGCTAACAGGCTGAACTCCACTGAACACTAAGCTCCACTCAGACTAATCTTATCTCAGACAGATAACTATCCAGGGGATGACTCACTCCTAAGCCTCCCGGAGCTAACTATCTGACTATCTCAGACAGGAAACTATCCAAGGGATGACTCACTCCTGAGCCTCCCGGAGCTAACTGACTGAAATCACTCCTCTCTCCTACTCTCCCTTCTGACTAACCACTCCTGCCACGTGTCACTCCCCCTTATATCTCAGATAGGCGTGTCTGAAAGTGTGAGTGACAGTGAATGCATATCAAGCGTTGCTGTTACCTTCTAGTGCACTCTCCTGGACTTTTATGTGTGCCTGCGAAGCTGGGCTACACACATGCATGGCTGGCACAACCTTTTAGGGCAAGCGTCAGGCAGAGGGCAAGCACAAAAGGCACATTCCCTGTGCTTGCTTTTCACCGAACATTTCTTCCCCTAGTAACAGACACAAAATGGGGAAAAAACTGCATTACTGGGTATTCTAAGTCTGACGATCTCTTACCCAGATTATACAGCAGTAGGTACCGGATCACGGGGAGGGGCCTTTTTCCCAGCTGCGGAACTTCTGCGGCTGGCCATTGAAGAGGAGCGCTCTGTCTGCTGCTGCTGGCTCTCCTGATGCACTGAGGGAGCTTCTGCAGTGTCCATCACGAAATGGGGCAAAAGCGCTTTACCTCCTTCCTAGGCTCCTTATATCCTCCCCCGGATATCCGGGTCAGCAGGTCTGGCCAGGGGTCCACCCCCTCCTATTCTCCGCTCCACGGCCCCCCCCGCACCTCCCTGCCGTCCCCACAGCAGGCGCCGTCCGATGATGCAGCCGCCAAAAAATTTCAAAAACGCCGGCCGGCGTCTCACTTCCGGTTCCGGCGGTGGAGACTCCGCCCCTTTCCCCCCCCCGCTCGCACGGACCCCACCGTACCGATGGAGGTAAGTATAGTCCCCCGCTGCATCGCCCCTCCAGCCGGGACACGAGCGGAGATCTCCCCCAAACCCAGACGCACTGCTGCAGAAGCGGCGCGCGACTAAACTTTCAAAAACCCCGCCGCGCCGTCCATAGCAGTGACGAGCGGCGGGAAATTCAAAACCGCCCGCCGCGCCGTCCATATCAGTGACGCGCGGCAGGAAATTAAAAAAAAAAATCCCCGCCGCGCCGTCCACATCAGCGACGCGCGGCGGGAAATTCAAAACCGCCCGCCGCGCCGTCCATAGCAGCGACGCGCGGCGGGAAATTCAAAAAAACCCCCGCCGCGCCGTTCACAGCAGTGACGCGGCGGGAAATTTAAATTTTAAAAATATATATATATATATTTTTTTTTAAAAATCACGGCTGCACCCCTTAAGAGGCCCCCACTATGACAGGACCACAGGAGAGGACAGGGGGAAGGCATCGGGACCAGGGAGAGGGGGGGAATACTTACCTACCGGCGCTGGCTGGGAGACAGGGATCCTCTGGATACTGCTCCACCTGCTCCGCACACTGTCGTGGAATCCTACCCGGACCCACCGTGGCGCTTCCAGGGGCTCTGCACCGGCCGAGGTAGGAGATCCCCCCCGCTACCTGGGTCGACCGGCCGGCCTGGGTCCTCCTGAAGATCTTCATCTGTAGGAAACCCGTCCTTTAGGAACAGGAAACCAACTGATGTGTGGGAGAGGTGCCGCCCTTTTATATCTGTAGGTTTCCTGTTCCTAAGGGGCGGATCCCCTCTCTCTCTGTAGTGCTGTCATGGACGTTCGAATAAACACTGATGTATGGACTGATGATTAATAATACACTGATGTATGGACTGATGATAAATAATACACTGATGTATGGACTGATGATAAATAATACACTGATGTATGGACTGATGATTAATAATACACTGATGTAAGGACTGATGATAAATAATACACTGATGTATGGACTGATGATAAATAATACACTGATGTATGGACTGATGATTAATAATACACTGATGTATGGACTGATGATTAATAATACACTGATGTATGGACTGATGATAAATAATACACTGATGTATGGACTGATGATTAATAATACACTGATGTATGGACTGATGATAAATAATACACTGATGTATGGACTGATGATAAATAATACAGGGATGTAAGGACTGATGATCAATAATACACTGATGTATGGACTGATGATAAATAATACACTGATGTATGGACTGATGATAAATAATACACTGATGTATGGACTGATGATTAATAATACACTGATGTATGGACTGATGCTTAATAATACACTGATGTATGGACTGATGATAAATAATACACTGATGTATGGACTGATGATAAATAATACACTGATGTATGGACTGATGATTAATAATACACTGATGTAAGGACTGATGATAAATAATACACTGATGTATGGACTGATGATAAATAATACACTGATGTATGGACTGATGATTAATAATACACTGATGTATGGACTGATGATTAATAATACACTGATGTATGGACTGATGATAAATAATACACTGATGTATGGACTGATGATTAATAATACACTGATGTATGGACTGATGATAAATAATACACTGATGTATGGACTGATGATAAATAATACAGGGATGTAAGGACTGATGATCAATAATACACTGATGTATGGACTGATGATAAATAATACACTGATGTATGGACTGATGATAAATAATACACTGATGTATGGACTGATGATTAATAATACACTGATGTATGGACTGATGATTAATAATACACTGATGTATGGACTGATGATAAATAATACACTGATGTATGGACTGATGATTAATAATACACTGATGTATGGACTGATGATTAATAATACACTGATGTATGGACTGATGATTAATAATACACTGATGTATGGACTGATGATTAATAATACACTGATGTATGGACTGATGATAAATAATACACGGATGTAAGGACTGATGATTAATAATACACTGATGTATGGACTGATGATTAATAATACACTGATGTATGGACTGATGATTAATAATACACTGATGTATGGACTGATGATAAATAGTACACTGATGTATGGACTGATGATTAATAATACACTGATGTATGGACTGATGATAAATAATACACTGATGTAAGGACTGATGATAAATAATACACGGATGTAAGGACTGATGATCAATAATACACTGATGTATGGACTGATGATTAATAATACACTGATGTATGGACTAATGATAAATAATACACAGATGTATGGACTGATGATAAATAATACACTGATGTATGGACTGATGATAAATAATACACTGATGTATGGACTGATGATTAATAATACACTGATGTATGGACTGATGATTAATAATACACTGATGTAAGGACTGATGATAAATAATACACGGATGTAAGGACTGATGATCAATAATACACTGATGTATGGACTGATGATTAATAATACACTGATGTATGGACTGATGATAAATAATACACTGATGTATGGACTGATGATAAATAATAGTCTAAGTTACTTACCGTTAACGGTATTTTTCGAAGTCCATGACAGCACTACAGAGAGAGAGGGGATCCGCCCCTTAGGAACAGGAAACCTACAGATATAAAAGGGCGGCACCTCTCCCACACATCAGTTGGATTACAGAGCATAAGAGGATTTCAAGGTTAAATGGTATACAGCAAAAAAATTTTATGCATCACACAGTAACATTAATCAATTGTTTATTACATGTGGACTATATAAGAGGAAGAAGTGCACATAGAACACGGGTGGGAATGTAAGGGTGCTGTCATGGACTTCGAAAAATACCGTTAACGGTAAGTAACTTAGACTTTATTCGAACGTCCATGACAGCACTACAGAGAGAATTACAGAGAGTAATAACTACTTAGGGAGGGACTACTGCCTGCAGCACCCTTAGTCCGAAAGAAAGGTCTGAGGAAGCACCCAAATCTAATCTATAATGAGTGTAAAACGTGTGTGGAGAAGTCCACGTAGCTGCCTTACATATCTGGTCAATGGAGACTTCTGCCCTCTCTGCCCATGAAGTCGCCACAGCTCGAGTGGAATGCGCCCTTGAGGTGTATGCCAGAGAAATTGCTTCCCTAATCCATCTGGCCAATGAGCTCTTTGTTAATCTACGGCCTTTGTTAATTCCTTGAAAAGAGACAAACAATGCATTGTCCCTTTTCCAGGGATCAGTGACTGCCAAATATTGCAGCAGACCTCTTCTAACATCTAAAGTATGGAGTTTTATCTCTTTTTGATTAGATGGATTAGGGATGAACGAAGGAAGAACAATTTCCTGTGTTCTGTGGAAAGCGGAAGACACCTTAGGTAGGTATGCCGGATCCGGTCTAAGAATTATCCTGTCATTCAGGACCTGAGTGTAAGGAGACAATCTAGATAGTGCCTGGATGTCACTTACCCTCCTAGCCGAGGTTAATGCTACCAGGAAAGCGGTCTTAAGGGAAAGAATTTTTATTGATGCTGCTGATATAGGTTCAAAAAGGGGGCTCTGTTAAAGCAGTGAGAACAAGATTTAAGTCCCATGGCATGATTCTCACCTTCACTATGGGTCTCGACCTACCCGCAGCTTTAATGAATCTACTGACCCAGTAATTATTTGCGATGTTGCTACTAAAGAGTGCCCCCAAAGCTGAAACTTGAACCTTAAGGGTGCTTGTGGAGAGACCTAAGTCCAGACCCTTTTGTAGGAATTCTAGAATCTGGGTTATCGGTGTTGGGTCCCCTGCTACCACCCCCGAGCTCTGGAGAAATTTCTTCCAAGTCCTAGCGTAGATTCTAGTTGTAACCTCCTTCCTGCATTTAAGGAGAGTATTAATTACATTAGCAGAAAACCCCTTATCTCTCAGCAGCGACCGTTCAAAATCCACGCCGTCAGGTGGAGGCCCGCTACTCGAGGATGGTAGACTGGACCCTGGGAGAGCAGATCGGGAATATCCGGCAGGACCCACGGGTCGGCTATCGACATGTTTCTGAGACATGAAAACCATGCCCTCCTGGGCCAAAAAGGAGCGATTACTATTATCCTTGCCCTGTCCTTCCTGACCTTCCTCAATACTAGGGGGAGTAAGGACAGGGGAGGAAATGCGTAGGCTAGATTGAAATCCCACTGTAATAGAAGAGCGTCCACTGCCAGAGGGCGTTCTTTGGGATTTAGAGAGCAAAACTGTCTCACTTTCCTGTTGCTTTTGGTAGCAAAGAGATCTACCTCCGGTTGACCCCATTTCCGCACAATTAGGTCGAAGATGGAAGTCTTTAATGACCACTCTCCTTGACTCAGGAGATTGCGGCTTAAGAAGTCCGCCTTGGTATTTTCTTCTCCCCTTATATGTAGAGCCGTTAGAGAAAGAAAGTGTCGTTCTGCTATCTGAAGTAGGCGCCTTGCCACTTCCATGAGAGGACCGGAACGAGTACCACCCTGGTGGTTGATGTAAGCGACTGTGACCCGATTGTCGGAGAGCACTCGAACGTGGTGACCCTGTAGAATATAGAAGGAGCTTTTTAATTGCTAGCTCTACCGCTGTTAATTCCTTCATATTAGAAGACATATGAATTTGATCCAGCTCCCATAAGCCCTGAACCATAACGTCCCCCATATGAGCCCCCCACCCAGAGGGGCTAGCATCTGTTGTGACTATTCGGGATATCTCATATTCCCAGGGAACCCCCTTAGACAGGTTTGTCTCATTCTTCCACCAATCCAGGGATCTTATAGCAGCCTGGGACAAGGATAGCTGGCCTTCCAGGTAACCACCTAGCAAATTTTGACACAGCAAGACCTCAGCTTGCAGCGCCCTTGTGTGAAATTGAGCCCACCGAACCGCGGGAATGCAGGACGAGAGGGAGCCCTAAAGAGACATGGCCTTCCTAAGCAACATGGAGGAGTTACTGGAAGCGTTTAGGACCTGGTACCGTAAGCGAATTAACTTGTCTGACGGTAAACTACAGTTCTGATTCTGTGAATCCAGAATTAGCCCTAGAAATTGCTGAACCCTCATCGGATTCAAACGAGACTTTTTGGTATTTATTAGCCATCCCAGCCGCTCTAAGGTAGATATTGCTCTTTGCAGTTGCTCTAGGCAATGCTCTGCCGTCTTTCCAATGATAAGAAAGTCGTCGAGGTAGGGACTATGAGCATATTTGATTCACGTAAGTGGGCCATAACCTCCGACATAACCTTAGTGAACACTCGTGGGGCAACCGCCAAGCCAAAAGGAAGGGCGCTATATTGAAAATGTCGCAGCGATTCCCCCATTTGGATTGCTACTCTGAGGAAACGCTGATGCTCCATATGGATCGGTATGTGGTAATAAGGGTCTTTCAGATCTAACACCACCATAAAGCAATTTTCAAACAGAAGCTTTATTGCTGAGCTGACCGTCTCCATTTTAAATGGGAGAATAATCAGGAACTTATTGAGGGCTTTCAAATTAATAATTGTTCTAAAAGACCCGTCCGGTTTACGGATCAAAAACAGAGGGGAGTAAAACCCCTTACCCCGCTCTGCTTCTGGTACCTCCACTAAGACTTTCTTAGCGCAAAGCTCCTGAACCTCCAACTCTAAAGCGGCCTGCTCCGATAGGGATGATCTGAGTGGGGTAATTTTAAAGTTATCCCAAGGTACCGAGGAGAATTCTAACCACAGCCCTGTAGCTATGATGTTAAGGATCCAGCTACTGTTTGAGATTTCCGACCAGCCCGGGTAGAAGGCCCTCAATCTGCCTCCTACCGGCATTGCTAGTCATTGCGAGGGTTTTTTTTTTTTTTGTTTCCTTAGGTGGACCCCTAAACATAAACCCTGTACCTCTTCGCCTCTTTTCATCCCATTTGGCTCGTTTGGACGACCTTCTGTAGCTGAACCTCCTTCTGCTGAAAGGTCTTTTATAGGAAGGGGTTGATAGACTGGGAAACTTTTTCTTGTTGTCCCCTGCTTTTTCTAAAAGTTCGTCCAGGACCGGGCCAAAAAGATATTCGCCGTCACACGGAATGGAGCAGAGGCGAGATCTGGCTTGAATATCGCCCGACCAACATTTGAGCCATAATGCCCTTCGTGCTGCATTAGACAGCCCTGCCGCTCTGGCAGCCATTCTTACTGAGTCCGCTGAGGAATCAGCCAGGAAAGCCGCTGCGTTCTGAATTATCGGCAAGGTCTTCCGAATTGACCCCTGGAGGTTCCATCTGCTAACTGGGATGCTAACTGGTCTAGCCAGACCATCAATGACCTGGCTGCACAAGTGGCTGCAACCGCCGGTCTCAGGTCACCTGCCGACATTTCCCATGTGCCTTTCAAGAAGGAGTCTGCCTTCTTGTCTAGTGGATCTTTCAAAGACCCCATATCATCGAACGGGATGGAGGATTTTTTAGAAGCCTTCGCCACTGCTGCATCCAGCTTCGGGGCCTTATCCCATCTACCTGTTAAGGGATCTTCAAAGGGATATCTTTGCTTAAACGCTTGGGGTAAGGAGCCTCTTTTTTCAGGCTTCTTCCACTCTCTGACTATAAGGCCTTGGATGCTACTATTTAGTGGAAAGGATCTCATTTTTTTTTTTTTTGGATCTAGACCACCGAACATCAGATCCTGTACTGAGAGCTCTGGTTTCGCCTCTTCTACCCCCATGGTGGACCTAACTGATTTGACAAATTTGTCCATCTGGTCCAAGGGAAAACAAAAACGGGTAGCGTCTTCCGTAGAAGACGAGGAGGAAGCCGAAGAGGAAGGCGAGGAGGGTCCTGACACAACTTCACCCCTGTCATGGGCGGCAGGTGAATCTGAATCAGATAAAACTGGTACAGTTCTATGCCTGGAAGATTTTCAGTGTCTTGAGGACGCTTTCAACTCTGCTCTTATTATCTCCTTCAGGCTTTCAGTGAAGTCCGGAGTCTCCTCCGCTATCTAAAAAGGGAAGGGGCATAGGGGGGGGGTTACTATCTCATCCCAGGCCCCTGCCCTTCCCCTCCAATGCCCTACTGTCTGCTGCATGCATGGCTGGCACAACCTTTTAGGGCAAGCGTCAGGCAGAGGGCAAGCACAAAAGGCACATTCCCTGTGCTTGCTTTTCACCGAACATTTCTTCCCCTAGTAACAGACACAAAATGGGGAAAAAACTGCATTACTGGGTATTCTAAGTCTGACGATCTCTTACCCAGATTATACAGCAGTAGGTACCGGATCACGGGGAGGGGCCTTTTTCCCAGCTGCGGAACTTCTGCGGCTGGTGCTCCTGGCCATTGAAGAGGAGCGCTCTGTCTGCTGCTGCTGGCTCTCCTGATGCACTGAGGGAGCTTCTGCAGTGTCCATCACGAAATGGGGCAAAAGCGCTTTACCTCCTTCCTAGGCTCCTTATATCTCTCCCCGGATATCCGGGTCAGCAGGTCTGGCCAGGGGTCCACCCCCTCCTATTCTCCGCTCCACGGCCCCCCCCGCACCTCCCTGCCGTCCCCACAGCAGGCGCCGTCCGATGATGCAGCCGCCAAAAAATTTCAAAAACGCCGGCCGGCGTCTCACTTCCGGTTCCGGCGGTGGAGATGTGTCGACCCGCCACCACAATTGTGGGTTACCAGGGCAATGGGGTACTCAGAGCCGAGCCCATGGAAGTCTGTGGGGATTGTCACAGGTAGCGGTGGCTCGGTCTGTGGCCCTAGCGGTCTGGCGTATGTTGGGGGAATATTTACAGGGGATAAATTTATATACAGTTCGTGACGCCACCTGTAGTCTTCTGGTAATTTGTACCAGCGCTGCTGTTGAGCTCTGAGGGGATGGTGAGGCAGCTAGATGTCGGGTCCCCTACAGGTGGGACTCTTCCCTCAGGTCGATGGTTAAGGCAGGGTTGTGCAGGCATACAATTAAATAACTCAGTCTCACACCGTCAGCGTCTTTCCATACCTTTACTTCAAGTTGTTCAGGCAGGTCCCAGGGAGGCTGATGGGGTTGATGGAGGATGAGCTTTGAGGCAACGGCTAAGCAAGTTAGGGGCCTCCTTTACTTTCCAATGATGAAGAGTCCAACCAGCGTAAAGCGTAGTTCCCTCTATAACTCCAGCTTTTCCAAAGCTGTGCTGCCCGGTCAGTTTTGTGGTTAGAGCCTTCTTCTGAGAGAGCTGAGTTCCAATTCCTGTCGTGCACTGACTCAAGGTTCTCACTCTCCCTGACCCCAGTTACGTACTGACTCTTCAGGGGCTGCTTTCCGTTACCTAAGGTCCGGTAAGCCTCTGGGTTTCCTACCACCATGCATGAAGCTATGGTGATGCTTCGGTCTCCAGTGACCGGTAACAATGTGCAGGTATCCTATACCTATGGCACTTTTCTGTTCTCTTCCACTATGCCCTTCGATTTGCTCAGACTCTCAACAGATATCTCAGTCCGTCTCTAGTGGGGCACAGCTCTGACCAGGCTGAGGTGAACTGTTATGTTACGGTAGCTGAGGAGTGCAGGTAAAAAAGGAAATACACCAGAGCAGTTGGAATCTATGAGATTGCAGTACCCTGACTAACCACCGCAACTAGAGGCAGCCGTGGAGCGTTCCTACGATGGTCCTAGACGCCTCGTCACAGCCTGAGAAACTAACTACACCTAAAGATAGAAATAGGAAAGCTATCTGCCCCGGAGCAGAACCCCAAAGATAATAGAAAGCCCCCAAACATGTAATGGCGGTTAGACAAGAGGAAATACTGACACAGAAAGAAAATAGTATGAGCAAACGCTGGGGCCCAAACTATCTAAATAGAAAAGGACAGGAAGGGTACTTACTGCAATCCCAGAAAACCCTGAAAAACACCAACTCTACTAATTTCAAAATCACCTGAGATCACACGACCTCTACCACCTAAATTAGTTCTCTGGTGTAACAAAAACAGCAGCCACTGAAAAAACTGCAAAAAGCAAAAGTACAAAACACAGTGGCTGGACTAAACTGAGAGGGCAAAAGCCCCCGGAGGGGACCCAGAAGGCCCCCACAGAAGTGCAGGACAAAATGCAAAAATATAGCAAAAACACAAAATAAGAAATTGTCTTATCTGATAGCAGGAGATGAAGACACGACACAGCAGGCTACAAGGGAAACTGGAAAGAAGGATTCAGACCAGAACAATTGATCACCGGCAACCCTGATGGGAAAATGATTCCCTTAAATAAGACCAATCAGTAACACCTGATTCCCAATCCTCACTAGTACCGCTTGTAACCACCAGAGGGAGCCTCTGCTCAGAACTCATCTCAAACCCATTCACAACAGTACCCCCCCCTTGAGGAGGGGTCACCGAACCCTCATTTGAGCAACCAGGTCGGTCAGGATGAGTTCTATGATACGCACGGATAAGTCTCCTAGCATGGATGTCCGAAGCAAACACCCAAGAATTATCTTCCTGACCATAACCTCTCCATTTAACCAAATACTGGAGTCTTCGTCTAGAAAAACGAGAATCCAATATTTTCTCAACCACATACTCCAGATTGCCCTCAACCAAAACAGGGTCAGGAGGCACAGCAGCAGGAACCACTGGCTCAACAAACCTCTTCAACAAGGACTTGTGGAACACGTTATGGATCTTAAATGTCCCTGGAAGAAGCAAACGAAAAGAAACAGGATTAATAATCTCCATGATCTTATAAGGTCCAATGAACCTAGGCTTAAATTTAGGAGATGCTACTCTCATAGGAATATTCTTTGAGGACAACCAGACCAAGTCCCCCACTTTAAACCGAGGACCATCAGTCCTATGCCGGTTAGCAAACCGCTGGGCCTTCTCCTGAGAGAGGGACAACCTCTCCACTACCTGGTCCCAAATCTGCTGCATACGCTCAACAACAGAGTCAACACCTGGACAGACAGAAGCCTCCGTCTGTCCTGAAGAAAATCGAGGGTGAAACCCAGAATTACAGAAAAACGGAGACATCAAAGTGGCAGAGCTAGCCCTATTATTAAGAGCAAACTCAGCCAAAGGCAAAAAAGAGACCCAGTCATCCTGATCAGCAGACACAAAGCATCTTAGATAAGTCTCCAATGTCTGGTTTGTTCTCTCAGTTTGACCATTGGTCTGAGGATGAAATGCCGAGGAGAAAGACAATTGAACACCCAGTTTAGAACAAAAAGTCCTCCAAAATCTGGAAACAAACTGGACTCCTCTGTCAGACACAATGTTCTCAGGAATGCCGTGTAAACGAACCACGTGCTGAAGGAACAACGGCACCAATTCAGAGGAGGAAGGCAACTTAGGTAATGGCACAAGATGTATCATTTTGGAAAACCTATCACAAATTACCAAGATGGTGGTCATTCTCTGAGAAACAGGAAGATCGGAAATGAAATCCATAGAGATATGGGTCCATGGTCTCTTGGGCACAGGCAATGGCATCAACAAACCACTAGAGCGAGAGCAAGGCTTGGAGCGAGAGCAAGTCCCGCAGGACTGCACAAATTCCCTGACATCGCGAGACAAGGTAGGCCACCAAAAGGACCGACTAACCAAGTCTCTGGTACCAAAAATTCCGGGATGCCCAGCCAATGCGGAACAATGAATCTCAGACATCACACTCTTTTTCCATTGGTCCGGGACAAACAATTTTCCAACAGGGCAGCGCTCGGGCCTATCCTCCTGACACCCCTCCAGAGCAAGTCTCAAATTAGGCGAGATGGCGGAAAGAACTACACCCTCCTTCAAAATAACAGAGGGATCAGATAGCTCAGGAGAGTCCGCAAGGAAACTCCTCGAGAGGGCATCCGCCTTAACATTCTTAGTGCCAGGAAGAAAGGAAACCACAAAATTAAAACGTGTGAAAAACAAGGCCCACCTGGCCTGTCTAGGATTGAGTCGCTTGGCAGATTCCAGATAGACCAGATTCTTATGGTCCGTAAGGACCACCACCTGATGTTTGGCTCCCTCCAGCCAATGTCTCCACTCTTCAAAAGCCCACTTCATGGCCAATAACTCCCGATTACCCACGTCATAATTACGTTCAGTAGGAGAAAATTTTCGAGAGAAAAAGGCACAAGGGTTACTTTTAGAGGTCTCTGGATCTTTTTGGGACAAAACGGCACCTGCCCCAATTTCAGAGGCATCAACCTCCACCTGAAATGGCAGAGAAACATCAGGCTGCCGTAGAACAGGAGCAGAAGTGAATCTCTGCTTAAGTTCCTGAAACGCAGAGACTGCCTCAGGAGGCCAATTCACCACATCAGAACCCTTTCTGGTCAAATCAGTTAATGGTTTAACAATAACAGAGAAATTACCAATAAATTTACGATAAAAATTGGCAAAACCCAAAAATCTCTGAAGAGCCTTTAATGAAGTAGGTTGGACCCAATCACAGATGGCCTGAACCTTGACCGGGTCCATTTCAATAACAGATGGGGACAAAATGAATCCCAGAAATGAGATCTTCTGTACGCCAAAAAGACACTTTAATCCCTTCACATACAGAGCATTCTCTCTCAAAATCTGGAATACAGTTCGAACATGTTTCACATGAGAGTCCCAGTCATTAGAAAAAATCAAGATATCATCCAAATAAACAATCAGAAACTTGTCCACAAAATCCCTGAAAATGTCATTCATGAAGGACTGGAAGACGGAAGGAGCATTAGTGAGCCCAAAGGGCATCACAAGGTACTCAAAATGCCCTTCAGGGGTGTTAAATGCCGTCTTCCATTCATCCCCGTGCTTAATGCGAATAAGGTTATACGCCCCCCTGAGGTCAAGCTTGGTAAACCAAGTAGCGTTTTTCACCCTGGAAAACAGGTCAGAAATCAAGGGTAACGGGTATTGATATTTCACAGTAATATTGTTCAAGAGACGATAATCAATACACGGCCTTAATGAACCATCTTTTTTGGCCACAAAGAAAAAACCGGCACCTAAGGGTGAAGAGGATGGTCTGATATGACCCTTCTCCAATGATTCCTTGATATAAGACCGCATAGCGTCATGTTCAGGTACAGACAAGTTAAAAAGGCGACCCTTAGGGAATTTACTACCTGGCACTAATTCAATAGCGCAGTCATAGCTCCTATGGGGAGGTAAGGATGCAGATTTACTTTCGCTAAACACATCAGAAAAATCAAACAAAAAGTCAGGAATATTCTCAGCCTGGGGGGAGGCAGAAAAAACAGGAGTGTTGGTATTAACACATTGGCAGCCCCAACTGGTTACAGACACAGATTTCCAATCCAAAACAGGATTATGAGACTGTAACCAAGGGAAACCCAGCACGATAATGTCATGCAGATTATATAGAACCAAAAATTTGCAGCACTCCTGGTCATCAGGTTCAACCCTCATTATCACCTGAGTAGAAAACTGGGGTTTATTCTCAGCCAAAGGGGTAGAATCGATCCCCAGTAGGGGAATAGACTTCTGTAGGGGTATCAAGGGAAATCCACAACGTTTAGCAAAATCATAATCCATCAGGTTAATAGCTGCTCCAGAATCAACGAAAGCCTGAGCAGAAAATGAGGACAGAGAGCATATCAGAGTGACAGTTAATAAAACTTAGTCTGAACACTACCCAAGACAACTGAGAGAGATTCCCAACAAATGTCTGGATAGTTGAAATCTCCCATGACCACTATGTCATATTTTTTGGAGAACTTGGCCATTTGATGCATAAAGAGTTCATCCATATCTTCAGCTTGCACAGGCGGCCTGTAGTAAATGCCTACAATGGTGTCCTTTCCATTGTTCTGTCCTTGTATTCTTACCCAAACAGTTTCCACAGAGACTGGGAGTTCTGTGGAAACTGTTTGGGTAAGAATACAAGGACAGAACAATGGAAAGGACACCATTGTAGGCATTTACTACAGGCCGCCTGTGCAAGCTGAAGATATGGATGAACTCTTTATGCATCAAATGGCCAAGTTCTCCAAAAAATATGACATAGTGGTCATGGGAGATTTCAACTATCCAGACATTTGTTGGGAATCTCTCTCAGGCAAAACTAACAGGTCCAGGAAATTCTTATCCTCTCTTGCTGACAACTTTATCTTCCAAAAGGTAATGGAGAAAACAAGGGGATCTGCTACCTTGGATCTAATCCTCATAAACAGGGAGGAAATGGTGGAGGAGGTAAGAGTGGCTGGGACCCTAGGAGGTAGTGACCATGCTATTTTAGAATTTTGGATAACAAGAGGAGGAAGACCTGTGAAGACTCAGACGTCAAGGTTAGATTTCAGAAAGGCAGATTTTAAGGAACTCAGAAAGAGAATTGGAGGGATCCAATGGCTGGATATCCTTAAGGACAAAAATGTCCAGGAAGGATGGAAAATCTTGAAAAATGAGATTCTCAAAGCACAATCGTTAACAATTCCGAAAAGAGGGAAGAATGGGAAGCATTTAAGGAAACCAGGATGGATGAACATAGAACTTAAACACATGCTAAAAAGGAAGAAAGAAATGTTTATCAAATGGAAAGAGGGAGGCATATCTAAAGAAGAATATAATGCCGTCTGCAGAACCTGCAGGGCACAAATCAGGTTATCTAAAGCTGACAATGAATTAAGGCTTGCAAGTGACGTCAAAAGCAACAAAAAAGGATTTTGGGGATATGTCAAAAGTAAAAGAAAAGTCAAAGATGCTATAGGATTTTTACAGGATGAAAATGATGAAATGGTAAGTCAGGATGTTGAGAAGGCTGAACTTTTAAATTCCTATTTTGCATCTGTTTTCTCTCAGAAAGGAAATGTAACATCAACTGATCTTCACTGTCCTATTAAAGGAATAGAAGAATCCAGGATATCTATAAACAGAAAGACAGTGAGGAAACACTTAGCTAACCTAAATGAATTCAAGTCTCCAGGTCCAGATGAATTACACCCCAGGGTACTGAAGGAGATAGCAGAAGAAATTCTTGAACCACTGTCCATAATCTTTGAAAATTCTTGGAGAACAGGAGCAGTCCCAGAAGACTGGAGAAGAGCAAATGTTGTTCCTATCTTCAAAAAGGGGAAGAAGGTGGACCCAGGGAACTACAGGCCGGTGAGTCTGACTTCTATACCAGGAAAGATCTTTGAACAAATTATTAAAGAACATGTATGCAAGTACCTGGATAAGAATGAAGTGATTAAACAGAGTCAGCATGGGTTTGTAACTAATAAGTCATGTCAGACTAACTTAATTTCCTTCTATGACAGAATCACTGACTGGGTGGATCAGGGAAATGCTGTAGATATAGTATATCTTGACTTCAGCAAAGCATTTGACAAAGTATCTCACACAATCCTTATTGAAAAAATGACTAAGTATGGAATGGACAAGGCAACTGTTAGGTGGATTCATAACTGGCTTAGTGATCGGACCCAAAGAGTGGTTGTAAATGGCTGCACATCCAGTTGGAAGAATGTCTCAAGTGGGGTACCACAAGGCTCTGTTTTGGGCCCTGTATTGTTCAACATCTTTATCAATGATTTAGATGAAGGAATTGAGGGTAAAGTGATCAAATTTGCTGATGACACAAAGCTAGGAGGGGTAGCTAATACTAGAGAAGAGAGAGAGAGGATTCAAAAAGATATACATAAACTGGAGCAGTGGGCAGCAACTAACAGAATGGATTTTAACAGGGAAAAATGCAAAGTACTACATCTGGGCAATAAAAATGAAAAAAGCATATACAAAATGGGAGGAATAGGGCTAAGTAACAGCACATGTGAAAAAGACTTGGGTATACTAATTGATCACAGACTTAACATGAGTCAACAGTGTGATGCAGCAGCAAAAAAGGCAAATGCAATTCTAGGATGTATCAACAGAAGCATACAGTCTAGATCACGTGAGGTCATTATTGCCCTCTACTCCTCTTTGGTCAGACCTCATCTGGAATACTGTGTCCAGTTTTGGGCACCACATTTTAAAAAAGACATCAACAAACTGGAGCAAGTTCAGAGAAGAGCCACCAGAATGGTGACCGGTCTGCAAACCATGTCCTATGAGGAACGGCTGCAGGATTTGGGAATGTTTAGCTTGCAAAAAAGAAGACTGAGAGGAGACTTAATAGCTGTCTACAAATATCTCAAGGGCTGTCACATTGTAGAAGGATCATCTTTATTCTCATTTGCGCAAGGAAAGACTAGAAGCAATGGGATGAAACTGAATGGGAGGAGACACAGATTAGATATTAGAAAAAACTTTTTGACAGTTAGGGTGATCAATGAGTGGAACAGGCTGCCACAAGAGGTGGTGAGTTCTCCTTCAATGGAAGTCTTCAAACAGAGGCTGGATAGACATCTGTCTGGGATGATTTAGAGAATCCTGCTTTGAGCAGGGGGTTGGACCAGATGACCCAGGAGGTCCCTTCCAACTCTACCATTCTATGATTCTATGATTCTATGATTCTAACTGAGCGTGCAAAACGTCTTCCCGCTTAGGGCAGACTGAAATAGCATGAGAGGCATCACCACAGTAGAAACATAACCCATTGCGCTTTCGAAACTCATGACGCTGTGCCCCAGACACCACTCCATCACACTGCATGGGCTCCGCTCACGCAAACGTCTGTCAATTTGAATCGCTAATGACATAGAATCATTGAGACCAGAGGGGACAGGGAATCCCACCATAACATCCTTTACATTATCCGACAGACCCTTCCGGAAAAGGGCCGCCAAAGCGTCGTCATTCCATTTGGTCAGGACTGCCCAGCTACGGAATCTCTGACAGTATAACTCAGCGTCATCAAGCCCTGATTTAATGCCAACAAGGCTTTTTCAGCTTGATCAGTGACATTAGGCTCATCGTACAATAACCCCAAAGCCTGAAAAAATGCATCAACATCACTCAAAACAGGATCCCCAGGTGTCAGGGAAAAAGCCCAATCCTGAGGATCGCCGCGCAGGAGAGAGATGACAATTTGAACCTGCTGCGCTGCGTTTCCTGAGGACTTAGATTTTAAGGCAAGAAACAATTTACAATTATTTTTGAAATTCTGAAACTTAGCTCGATCCCCTGAAAACAAATCTGGCATGGGGATCCTAGGTTCCACAACAGGCAACCTAGCAAGATATGCAGCAATACTCCGAACCTCAGTGGCAAGCTGATCCACACGGCCAGACAACTGTGCAAACTCCATTGGGAGAAAAGATCCTCCCCAGCACCCAGAGATACAGAGGGAAAAAAAAAAAAAAAATGCAACAAACAGAAAAATATCTCTGACAACTTTTCTTCCTTCAAAATATTTTTTCCCTTCTGTGAGTACCATACAATTTTTAGGGCCGGTGATACTGTTATGTTACGGTAGCTGAGGAGTGCAGGTAAAAAAGGAAATACACCAGAGCAGTTGGAATCTATGAGATTGCAGTACCCTGACTAACCACCGCAACTAGAGGCAGCCGTGGAGCGTTCCTACGATGGTCCTAGACGCCTCGTCACAGCCTGAGAAACTAACTACACCTAAAGATAGAAATAGGAAAGCTATCTGCCCCGGAGCAGAACCCCAAAGATAATAGAAAGCCCCCAAACATGTAATGGCGGTTAGACAAGAGGAAATACTGACACAGAAAGAAAATAGTATGAGCAAACGCTGGGGCCCAAACTATCTAAATAGAAAAGGACAGGAAGGGTACTTACTGCAATCCCAGAAAACCCTGAAAAACACCAACTCTACTAATTTCAAAATCACCTGAGATCACACGACCTCTACCACCTAAATTAGTTCTCTGGTGTAACAAAAACAGCAGCCACTGAAAAAACTGCAAAAAGCAAAAGTACAAAACACAGTGGCTGGACTAAACTGAGAGGGCAAAAGCCCCCGGAGGGGACCCAGAAGGCCCCCACAGAAGTGCAGGACAAAATGCAAAAATATAGCAAAAACACAAAATAAGAAATTGTCTTATCTGATAGCAGGAGATGAAGACACGACACAGCAGGCTACAAGGGAAACTGGAAAGAAGGATTCAGACCAGAACAATTGATCACCGGCAACCCTGATGGGAAAATGATTCCCTTAAATAAGACCAATCAGTAACACCTGATTCCCAATCCTCACTAGTACCGCTTGTAACCACCAGAGGGAGCCTCTGCTCAGAACTCATCTCAAACCCATTCACAACAGTGAACTGGCTCACCTGTACTGGCCTCCACTTTCTGAACTGCACAAAGACTGCACTTCCTAACTCCTGCGAGTCACTGACTGAACTGAACTACTCAGCACTCCCCCCACACCCCTGCTGGGTGTGTCCAAAGTGTACGTGATATCATGGAGAGCCCTTAACCGTTACCTCTCCACTCATCCTCCTGGTATTGTGTACCAGGGCTACACATTCCCCCATGGTAAACGACAGCACTCCCGGGCTGTAAAATACAAAGAGACAGAAATTTTGTTTATGCAATAAACATTAACATTAAACATTAATTCATCCCATCCGGGAGGTAAGGATGTCTTGAACGTTGCTAACAACACATTGAATATAGAAAAAAATACGAAATATTAAATAAACATGTTCATAAATAAACGACAATATTCTTGTGAAGGACCCGCACCAAACCTTCAACGTGGGTCCTGGGTGGGCTGCAGGACATCCGAATGCAGACCTCACTCAGTGCCTCACCACACGGGTTTTATGTTCAGAGGTAAGTCAAGGCTTCGTGTGAAACCATTAAAAGGCACCTTAGTGCAACTATTTACAAGATAAGTTCTGGGCTGGCACAGACCTCAGCCTCTCAGTCCATTATAAGACACAATAAGGAAAAAAAAGACACATATATATATACACATTTTACAATATTCACATTAATTTGTTATAATTACTGCTGGTATCGAATGGGTATTTTCCCTTTTGTGGTTCGCTCTGATCTACGTGGAGTAGCTTCAGGTATATTAAGTTGTGATCTGTCTGCACTACGTAACGGCAAACTATAGAACTGCCTCAATCTTTCTATGGATCTGGCAAGCGTACTGATGGCTGGGCGGTGTGAGTCAGCTTCACCAGGGGATCCCATAGTATGGGGCGCTGCTTCTGATGACCCTTCTTGAGATTCCGTAGGTTGAGGTGTTGCTGGAATGGATAACTCCTGAACGGGCTCAACTGGTACCACGGGCATAACTGGAGGTAGAACTTCCTCTGGTGGCTGATAAAACTGCAATACTGGAATTATCACAGCATCTCCCAGTCTGGGCCAATCCGCAGGAAAATCTCCCAGATCCGTGTGTATTACCTCTTCCTTCCTTTCTTCTTGATTGATGACAGGGTTCTTTTCACAACGCTTTAAGGGTACTGTACACAATTTCAAATGGTCTCTGGACACAGTGGTTATTGTTCTTCCTCCGTCCTTACTAATGATACAAACTTTTCTGTTGTCATATTTAGAATCTTGTACGACGTAGGGTTCTTGCTCCCACTGGTTATCCAATTTGTGCATTTTCCTTTTTCTTTTTAATCCCACTTCTCCAGGCATCAAAGGCTTGGCAGGAGCATTTCTGTTGTAAATATCTTCCTGTTTCTCCCGTACCTTGTTGAGACTTTCCTCCACACAGATTTGCATTCTTCTGTACTGCTCTTGCCGATTGATATCCCAGTTTTCAACGGCGTCGTCTGCCTCCGGTTCTACTACTCCAAGTTCTAAATCCATTGGTAGTCTTCCGGGCCTTGCTCTCATAAGATAGGCTGGAGTGCAGTTAGTAGAACTTACAGGTATATGGTTATACAAATCAACCAAATCAGGTAGTAAGTCCGGCCATCGATTTCTGTCTTCCAACGGTATGGATCTCAACAAGTCAAGGACAATATGGTTCATTTTTTCGCAAAGACCGTTGGTTTGAGGGTGGTATGGCGTTGTTCTAATTTTCTTGCACCCGTACATGTGACAGAATTCCTTGAATAAATCAGCTTCGAAAGCAGGTCCTTGATCGGTTAATACTTGCTCCGGATACCCATGCGGTCTGCAGAAACTTGCTTGAAAGGTTTTCGCGGCCGTCACTGCGGTCTGATCCTTAACTGGAACAACCACCAGAAATCTGGAGTAATGGTCCACCATGGTCAAGGCGTATGAGTATCCAGATCTACTTGGCGACAGTTTGACGTGGTCCAGGGCCACAATCTCCAGGGGGCGAGTCGTCCGGATAGGTTGCAGGGGTGCCTTCTGACTACCGTAGTCCTTTCTTCTGAGACCACAGGGTCCACAGTTCCGACACCACCTCTCGATGGAGCTGCGCATCCCTACCCAGTAGAACCGGCATCTCAACAGGGTCTCCAGCTTTCTCCAGCCAAAGTGTCCTGCTTGATCGTGGTATGCTTCCAACACCATTGGGACGTCTGCCTTGGGGACCACTATTTGCCAGACCATCTCATGGGTTCTGGGGTTGACGTATCTCCTGCACAACTTCTCACGGTATAGGAACAACCTGCTTTTCTCGTTCCACAAGAGCTTAGCTGACATAGGTGCATCCTTTTCCAAAGAGGAGCCTTCCTGTCTTAATAACTCCTTGATGCGGCTGACCACTGGATCACTGTCTTGAGTCTCTTTCCAGCTGTGATGGGGTAAAGGATTTAATGTTGCACCATACTGCTTTCTGTTGACTCGATGCTCGTGGACTACCCCATTTCGATGGAACGCAGGTAGCTCAATTTCTTCCAGGTCGTCCGATTCTTCTTCCGTGTCAGAGTCATGCGGCCTTGGAGACAATGCGTCAGCATTAGCATTCTTTCGACCTGCCCGGTACTTGATAGTAAACTGGTAATTGGACAACCGAGCCATCCATCGCTGCTCCATGGCACCCAGCTTGGCGGTTTCCAGGTGCGTTAAGGGGTTGTTGTCTGTGTACGCCGTGAACTTATTGGAGGCCAGATAGTGCTTAAATCTTTCAGTAATGGCCCAGACCAGCGCCAGAAACTCCAGCTTGAAGCTGCTATAATTTTCCGGATTCCTTTCAGTTGGCCTGAGTTTTCTGCTGGCATATGCGATGACTTTTTCTTGGCCATTCTGCTTCTGACTGAGAACTGCTCCCAACCCTTCATTACTGGCGTCGGTGTACAACAGGAAAGGTTGACTGTAATCAGGATACGTTAAGATCTCATCACCTGTAAGGATCTCTTTCATCTTTTGAAATGCTTCAGCCTGTTCCTTACCCCAATTAAAGGGAGGGTTTCTGCTCTTTAAGGATTGTCCTACCAGGAGGTCCTGTAAAGGAGCTGCCTTCTTCGTGTAATCTTTCACGAATCTCCTGTAGTAACCCGTTAGTCCCAGGAACTGTCGCACTTCCTTAAGGTTCTTCGGCTCCGGCCACTTCTGGATGGCAGTGACTTTCTCTGGGTCCGGCGCTACTCCTTCCGAACTGACGATGTGCCCCAAGTATTGTACCTTCTGTTTGAGTAGATGGCACTTTGAGGGTTTTAATTTCATCCCGTACCTGGACAGGGACTCGAATACTTCTGCCAGGTGCTTCAGATGGTCCTCATATGTCTTGGAATACACGATGACGTCGTCTAGGTATAGCAGCACGGTTTCAAAATTGAGATGTCCCAGGCAGTTCTCCATCACTCTCTGAAATGTTCCTGGGGCACTGCCGAGCCCAAACGGCATTCTGTCGAACTCACAGAGCCCCATTGGGGTGGTGAAAGCCGTTTTCTCACGATCCTCGTCAGCCACAGCCACTTGCCAGTAACCACTAGTCAGATCAAGGGTAGAAAAGTAGTTAGCCGTTTTCAGAGCAGCTAGTGATTCCTCTATGCGTGGTAACGGGTATGCATCCTTGTGTGTTATGCGGTTCACCTGCCTGTAATCCACACACATTCTCATACTACCATCTTTCTTTTTAACCAGAACTAGAGGGCTGCCCAGGGGCTACAACTATCCCTTATCACCCAGCTTTCTTCATATCATGCAACATTTCTTTAGCCTTCTGATAATGAGCTGGGGGTATGGGCCTATACCGCTCTTTGATGGGAGGATGACTGCCTGTAGGGATATGATGTTGTACTCCCTTAATTATCCCAAAATCAAGTGGATTCTTGCTAAACACTTGGGCGTACTCTTGCACCACCCGTAAGACCCCTTGCTTCTGGTGAGCGGGAGTGGTGTCCGTCCCAACATGGAGTTGCTGACACCATTCCGCCACCTGAGTTGCTGGGTCATTGTCCTCCGCCCTTTGACAGGAGTCTAAGGACTCAGCCGGGAGAATAGAATTATTATCAACTGCATGTAGTTTAGCAATGGTTGCGTAACGGGGTAAGTTTACCTCATCATCTCCCCAATTGAGAAGCCGTACCGGTACTCTTCCATTCACCACTTCTACTACTCCTCTAGCAGTCATAAGTGTAGGTCTATGTTCTGAATGGTGGGGTTCTACTACAGCTTGGTAATTCTGTCCTCTCAGACCTATGGCTGCCCTGCACCAAATGATCATTTCACTCATTGGGGGTATCACAATAGGATCCGAGTCAGTGACCCATACATTACCAATTTCGCCGTCTGTAAGCTTCGCTTGCTGCTGACACACCAGGGCCCGGATCTCTCTTTGGATTACTCCTCTCTGCCTTGGTCGGGCAATCTCAGCGAGCTGTTGGAGCAAGAACACAACTTCTCCCAAACAATTACCGATAATGTTAGTACCCAAAATTATATTTAAACCGTTCTCCTCATTTACAGTCTTTACTACCAGAAGCCCCTGGTCTTTCAACTCCTCTCTTCCCACCTTTACATCTACACATTTTGTCCCAAGTACTTCTACAGGAAGACCATTAGAAGCATACACGGTAAAGTCAGAGCTCGGGGGTTTAAGACTGTCCATTGACCAGTACTTAGTATAGAGGGCATCAGGAATTAGGGTCACCTGGGACCCAGTGTCTAACAATGCCGGAACTGCAATACCATCTAAGATGATAGACAGGTAGGGTCGCCCACCCACATACCTGCGGTTCCAGTCTAGGGGGCCTGACGGATATTCTCCTGGGTGTTGGCCCTCGGACCCAGGTTCTGCTCGTTTAAAGGACACTGTGGAGACATATGACCTTTCCAGTTGCATCGGTAACAGGTGATCTCTCGACGAGGAGGGTGTTGATCAGAGGTCGCTCCTGGGGGTGGCGTTGTCCTCCTCCGGGGGGGCGACGTCTTCTTTCTTCTCCGGTGCATCCACGGGACGTCTTCTGGGCAGTCTGCTAACAAGATCCTCCCTTCTTCCTCTTTCCGCAGTTGCAGGGCACTCATCACAGCAGCCAGATTTTTAGTCAGCTGGCGCACCTCTGAGCGCAGACATTCCAATTCACTAGGAGGGGTCACCTGCGCTTTGGCTTCGGCCACTAACGGGGAAAAGGGGTTTACTGCCGGTTCCAGAGTGACTTCAGCCTGATGATGTTGGGTTGCCACCTCAAGTTTGCCCAGGGGCCGCAGCCCTTTTATTGCCATGTCTTTTAGGGCATCAAAGGTAGCATCCGGATGATCTAAGGACCACCAGTTTACAGTTCTGCGTTCCTCTTGGGATCTCAATCCCTGTATAAATTGTTCTTTCAGCATTTTATTCTCATCGATAGCATTTAAATTATTAACCTGCTTAAGAGCTCTCAGGGCTCCTTGTAGTCGGCAAGCGTAGTCCCGGATGCTGTCACCTGGCTGTTGTGAACAGTGATAGAAGGCCATCCGGAGATCCGTTTCTGTGCGGTCTTCAAATATGGCATGCAGCTTAAGGAAGATCGCAGGTACCGACTCCTGATCAACGGTATCCCAAGTTTCCACTTCCCTCTCAGCAGCGCCAGTTAGCTGCCCTATTAGCACAGCAGCTTTTTGTCTCTCAGGCATGGAGTACATTTCTAGGATGCTGCATAACTTCCGCTTGAAGCCTGCTAATGTGCCTGGCTCACCGCTGTACTGGGGAAGCCATTTCGCCCCAGGCATATATGGGAGCGTTAGTGGCATGATCGGGACTACCGGACTGGGTGCTGGACCTGCGCCCCCATCTGGCGCTACCATACCAGACGGTGCGGGATTGGGGACTCCGGCTGGGGCCGCACTGTCAGCCGGTTGTTGTGACATCTTAGCGCCCCCTTGGTTAAACGGAGCCTACCGGTTTCAGATGCTGCTACTTCACAGGCACAGCAGTGGGAACAGGACCTTCGTCGCAGGCGCTCTGATGTCAGAGCGTTCACTTCCTGTCGCAGGACCTGCCGCTGAGTCAGAGCCGGGGGCGTGTCCAAGACTTTGCGCGCTCTTTCAGGTACGCCCACCTTCTTCTCCAGCGCCTTAGGGCGCGAATCTGGCGGCAAATATGGCGGTATTTGGCGCCAAACAATAGCAACAGTCTTTTTCACCAAAACACTCCACAGGCACACAGGGCTCGCAATGCTGCAAGTTTCAGATCCTGTTCGTGACGCCAAAGTTTTGTGTCGACCCGCCACCACAATTGTGGGTTACCAGGGCAATGGGGTACTCAGAGCCGAGCCCATGGAAGTCTATGGGGATTGTCACAGGTAGCGGTGGCTCGGTCTGTGGCCCTAGCGGTCTGGCGTATGTTGGGGGAATATTTACAGGGGATAAATTTATATACAGTTCGTGACGCCACCTGTAGTCTTCTGGTAATTTGTACCAGCGCTGCTGTTGAGCTCTGAGGGGATGGTGAGGCAGCTAGATGTCGGGTCCCCTACAGGTGGGACTCTTCCCTCAGGTCGATGGTTAAGGCAGGGTTGTGCAGGCATACAATTAAATAACTCAGTCTCACACCGTCAGCGTCTTTCCATACCTTTACTTCAAGTTGCAGGTCCCAGGGAGGCTGATGGGGTTGATGGAGGATGAGCTTTGAGGCAACGGCTAAGCAAGTTAGGGGCCTCCTTTACTTTCCAATGATGAAGAGTCCAACCAGC
Organism: Oophaga sylvatica; assembly: GCA_033576555.1. Classification (NCBI taxonomy): domain Eukaryota; kingdom Metazoa; phylum Chordata; class Amphibia; order Anura; family Dendrobatidae; genus Oophaga; species Oophaga sylvatica. Next base: position 13,683 of record JARQOD010000534.1, on the reverse strand, counting down.
GTAAAGCGTAGTTCCCTCTATAACTCCAGCTTTTCCAAAGCTGTGCTGCCCGGTCAGTTTTGTGGTTAGAGCCTTCTTCTGAGAGAGCTGAGTTCCAATTCCTGTCGTGCACTGACTCAAGGTTCTCACTCTCCCTGACCCCAGTTACGTACTGACTCTTCAGGGGCTGCTTTCCGTTACCTAAGGTCCGGTAAGCCTCTGGGTTTCCTACCACCATGCATGAAGCTATGGTGATGCTTCGGTCTCCAGTGACCGGTAACAATGTGCAGGTATCCTATACCTATGGCACTTTTCTGTTCTCTTCCACTATGCCCTTCGATTTGCTCAGACTCTCAACAGATATCTCAGTCCGTCTCTAGTGGGGCACAGCTCTGACCAGGCTGAGGTGAACTGGCTCACCTGTACTGGCCTCCACTTTCTGAACTGCACAAAGACTGCACTTCCTAACTCCTGCGAGTCACTGACTGAACTGAACTACTCAGCACTCCCCCCCACACCCCTGCTGGGTGTGTCCAAAGTGTACGTGATATCATGGAGAGCCCTTAACCGTTACCTCTCCACTCATCCTCCTGGTATTGTGTACCAGGGCTACACAGAGACTCCGCCCCTTTTCCCCCCCGCTCGCACGGACCCCACCGTACCGATGGAGGTAAGTATAGTCCCCCGCTGCATCGCCCCTCCAGCCGGGACACGAGCGGAGATCTCCCCCAAACCCAGACGCGCTGCTGCAGAAGCGGCGCGCGACTAAACTTTCAAAAACCCCGCCGCGCCGTCCATAGCAGTGACGCGCGGCGGGAAATTCAAAACCGCCCGCCGCGCCGTCCATATCAGTGACGCGCGGTGGGAAATTAAAAAAAAAAAAATCCCCGCCGCGCCGTCCACAACAGCGACGCGCGGAGGGAAATTCAAAACCGCCCGCCGCGCCGTCCATAGCAGCGACGCGCGGCGGGAAATTCAAAAAAACCCCGCCGCGCCGTTCACAGCAGTGACGCGGCGGGAAATTTAAATTTTAAAAATATATATATATATATATTTTTTTTAAATCACGGCTGCACCCCTTAAGAGGCCCCCACTATGACAGGACCACAGGAGAGGACAGGGGGAAGGCATCGGGACCAGGGAGAGGGGGGAATACTTACCTACCGGCGCTGGCTGGGAGACAGGGATCCTCTGGATACTGCTCCACCTGCTCCGCACACTGTCGTGGAATCCTACCCGGACCCACCGTGGCGCTTCCAGGGGCTCCGCACCGGCCGAGGTAGGAGATCCCCCCCGCTACCTGGGTCGACCGGCCGGCCTGGGTCCTCCTGAAGATCTTCATCTGTAGGAAACCCGTCCTTTAGGAACAGGAAACCAACTGATGTGTGGGAGAGGTGCCGCCCTTTTATATCTGTAGGTTTCCTGTTCCTAAGGGGCGGATCCCCTCTCTCTCTGTAGTGCTGTCATGGACGTTCGAATAAACACTGATGTATGACTGATGTAATATTGATGATAAGTAAAATACACTGATGTATGGACTGATGATAAATAATACACTGATGTATGGACTGATGATAAATAATACACATATGAGATGTAATGGATAACTGATAAGACTGAAAATAATACACTGATGTATGGACTGATGATAATAATACACTGATGTAGGACTGATGATTAATAATACACTGATGTATGGACTGATGATAAATAATACACTGATGTATGGACTGATGATTAATAATACACTGATGTATGGACTGATGATAAATAATACACTGATGTATGGACTGATGATTAATAATACACTGATGTGTAATGGGACTGATGATAAATAATACACTGATGTATGGACTGATGATTAATAGATACACTGATGTATGGACTGATGATAATAATACACTGATGTATGGACTGATGATAAATAATACACTGATGTATGGACTGATGATAATAATACACTGATGTATGGACTGATGATAAATAATACACTGATGTATGGACTGATGATAAATAATACAGCATGTAAGGACTGATGATCAATAATACACTGATGTATGGACTGATGATAATAATACACTGATGTATGGACTGATGATAAATAATACACTGATGTATGGACTGATGATAATAATACACTGATGTAAGGACTGATGATAAATAATACACTGATGTATGGACTGATGATTAATAATACACTGATGTATGGACTAATGATAAATAATACACTGATGTATGGACTGATGATAAATAATACACTGATGTATGGACTGATGATAAATAATCCACTGATGTAAGGACTGATGATAAATAATACACTGATGTAAGGACTGATGATCAATAATACACAGATGTATGGACTGATGATTAATACACTGATGTATGGACTGATGATTAATAATACACTGATGTATGGACTGATGATAAATAATACACTGATGTATGGACTGATGATAAATAATCCACTGATGTATGGACTAATGATAAATAATCCACTGATGTATGGACTGATGATTAATACACTGATGTAAGGACTGATGATAAATAAGACACTGATGTATGGACTGATGATAAATAATCCACTGATGTATGGACTGATGATAAGTAATACACTGATGTATGGACTGATGATAAATAATACACTGATGTATGGACTGATGATAAATAATACACGGATGTAAGGACTGATGATTAATAATACACTGATGTATGGACTGATGATAAATAATACACTGATGTATGGACTGATGATAAATAATACACGGATGTATGGACTGATGATAAATACACTAATGTAAGGACTGATGATTAATAATCCACTGGTATAAGGACTGATGTTTAATAATCCACTAATGTATGGACTGATGATAAATAATACACTTATGTATGGACTGATGAATAATAATACACTAATGTATGGACAGATGATAAATAATACTCTGATGTATGGACAGATGATAAATAATACTCTGATGTATGGACTGATAAATAATACACTGATGTATGGACTGATGATAAATAATACACTGATGTAAGGACTGATGATTAATAATACACTGATGTATGGACTGATGATTAACCCCTTTACTCCCCGAGGGTTGTTTGCACGTTAATGACCGGGCCAATTTTTACAACTCTGACCACTGTCCCGTTATGAGGTAATAACTCTGGAATGCTTTCATGGATCCTGGTGATTCTGACACTGTTTTCTCGTGACATATTGTATTTCATGATAGTGGTAAAATTTATTTGCTATGGATTGCGTTTATTTGTGAAAAAAATGGAAAGTTGCCAAAAATTTAGAAAATTACGCAATTTTCAAACTTTGAATTTTAATGGCCTTAAATCACACAGATATGTCACACAAAATACTTAAGTAACATTTCCCACATGTCTACTTTACATCAGTACAATTTTGGAACCAACATTTTTTTTTTTTAGGAAGTTGTAAGGGTTAAAAGTTGACCAGCGATTTCTCATTTTTACAACACCATTTTTTTTTAGTGACCACATCACATTTGAAGTCACTTTGAGGGGTCTATATGACAGAAAATACCCAAAAGTGACACCATTCTAAAAACTGCACCTCTCAAGGTGCTCAAAACCACACTCAAGAAGTTTATTAGCCCTTCAGGTGCTTTACAGGATTTTTTTTAATGTTTAAAAAAAATGAACATTTAACTTTTTGTCACAAAAAAATTTATTTCAGGTCCAAATGTTTTTATTTTTCAAAGGGTAACAGGAGAAATTGGACCCCAAAAGTTATTGTGCAATTTTTCCTGAGAATGCTGATACCTTATATATGGGGGGAACTACTGTTTCAGCGCATGACAGAGCACAGAAGGGAAGGAGCACCGTTTGACTTTTTCAACGCAAAATTGGCTGGAATTGAGATCGGACGCCATGTCGTGTTTGGAGAGCCCCTGATGTGCCTAAACAGTGGAAACCACCCACAAGAGACCTCATTTTGGAAACTAGACCCCCCAAGGAACTTGTCTAGATGTGTGGTGAGAACTTTGAACCCCCAGGTGCTTCACTAAAGTTTATAACGCCCGAGTGTAAAAATAAAAAAAAAAATCATATTTTTTCCGCAAACATGATTCTTAGTCCCAAATTTTTTTATTTTCCCAAGGGTAGCAGGAGAAATTGGACCCCGAAAGTTGTTGTTCAATTTCTCCTGAGTACGCCGATTCCCCATATGTGGGGGTAAACCACTGTTTGGGTGCACGGCAGAGCTCGGAAGGGAAGGAGCACCATTTAACTTTTTCAACACAGAATTGGCTGGAATTGAGATCAGATGCCATGTCACGTTTGGAGAGCCCCTGATGTGCCTAAACAGTGGAAACCCCCCAATTCTAACCCCAACACCCTCTAACCCTAATCCCAGCCCTAACCACAAACCTAACTCTAACACACCCCTAACCCTAATCCTAACTTTAGCCCCAACACTAACGGGAAAATGGAAATAAATACATTTTTTTAATTTTATTATTTTTCCATAACTAAGGGGGTGATAATTGGGGTTTGATTTACTATTTATAGCGGGTGTTGATGTTTGTCAGCTAAAAAAAATAGTTTTTGCATCACCACATTTTGAGAGCTATAATTTTTCCATATTTTGGCCCACAGAGTCATGTGAGGTCTTATTTTTTGCGGGACGAGTTGACGTTTTTATTGGTACCATTTTTGGGCACATGATTTTTTTTATCGCTTTTTTACTATTTTTGAGAGGCAGAATGAACACAACCCATCAATTCATGAATTTCTTTTGGGAGGGGAGGGGGGAGAGTTTATACTGTTCAGCGTGTGGTAAATTTGATAAAGCAGTTTTATTCTTCGGGTCAGTACGATTACAGCGATACCTCACTTATATCATTTTTTATGTTTTGGTGCTTTTATACAATAAAAAGTATTTTATATAAAAAATAATTATCGCTTTATTCTGCAAGCTATAACTTTTTTATTTTTTCGCTGATGATGCTGTATGGTCAAACGCTGCTCCCTCCCTTCTGGGCTCTGCTGTGTGCCCAAACAGTAGTTTACCCCCACATATGGGGCATCAGTGTACTCAGGACAAATTGCACAACAACTTTAGGGATCTAATTTCTCTTGTTACCCTTGTGAAAATAAAAATTTGGGAGCTAAAAAAATCATTTTTGTGGAAAATTTATGATTTTTTTATTTTCACTGCTCTACGTTATAAACTTTTGTGAAGCACTTGGGGGTTCAAAGTGCTCACCACACATCAAATAAGTTCCTTAAGGGGTATAGTTTCCAAAATGGTGTAACTTGTGGGTGGTTTCCACTGTTTAGGCACATCAGGGGCTCTCCAAACGTGACATGGCATCTGATCTCAATTCCAGCCAATTCTGTGTTGAAAAAGTTAAACGGTGCTCCTTCCCTTCTGAGCTCTGCCATGCGCCCAAACAGTGGTTTACCCCCACATATGGGGTATCAGCGCATTCAGGAGAAATTGCACAACAAATTTTGGGAATCATTTTCTCTTTTTACACTTATGAAAATAAAAAAAATGGTTCTGAAGTAAAATGTTTGTTAAAAAAGTTAAATGTTAATTTTTTCCTTCCACATTGCTTCAGTTCCTGTGAAGCACGTAAAGGATTAATAACCTTCTTGAATGTGGTTTTGAGTACCTTGAGGAGTGCAGTTTTTAGAATGGTGTCACTTTTGGGTATTTTCGATCATGTACACCCCTCAAAGTGACTTTAAGGGTATGTTTCCACTATCAGGAAACAGTCCAGATTAGCTGCGTGTTTGACGCTGTGCGTTGGCGCAGCGTCAAACACGCAGCGTCCAGATGTTACAGCATAGTGGAGGGGATTTCAAGAAATCCCGTCTCCACTATGCTGCAAAACGCGCAGGCGGAAGACCTGCGTTTCCGGACATGCGGCGCGTCTTTTCAGACCGCAGCATGTCCTAGTCCCTTGCGGCGACGCTGCGTCGCCGCAAGGGAAATAACACAGGGCTATGCAGCCCTGCGATCATTCCGGATGTGTTCCGGAGGTGTCCTGAACACATCCAGGAATGACCGCGCGTTCAGAAGGGGGCGGGGCTTTGGGCGGAGCGGAATTTCCGCTCCGTCCAAAGCACTGTGTTTCCGTACCATGGAAACACAGCCTTAATGTGAGGTGGTCCCTAAAAAAATGGCTTTGTAAATTTTATTGTAAAAATGAGAAATAGCTGGTCAAATTTTAAGCCTTATAACTTCCTAACAAAAAAAAAATTGTTTCCAAAATTGTGCTGATGTAAAGTATATGTGGTAAATGTTATTTATTAAATATTTTGTGTTACATATTTCTCTGATTTAAGGGCATAAAAATTAAAAGTATGAAAATTGCAAATTTTTCCCCATATTTCCTTTTTTCATAAACGCAACTCATATCAGAAATTTTACCACTATCATGAAGTACAATATGTCATGAAAAAACAATCACAGAATCAGCAAGATCCGTTAAAGCGTTCCAGAATTATAACCCCATAAAGTGACAGTGGTCAGAATTGTAAAAATTGGCCTGGTCATTAAGCTGCAAATTGGCTCTGTCACTAAGGGGTTAAGGGATAGAACTATACGCTACAGATGGGGTTTCCCCACCAAATTATTGGTTTATTTTAGGGGAAAAATAATACCTCTTAAAAACCCTAGGGAAGGTTTAGAATTTATTACTTCCTTTTCTGGTGACTAAAGATTTAAACATTAAGAATATTAGTCTTTTCTAAACTTTCATATATGTCTTTCTTCTCTATATACATATTGTTACTTAAGGGCGACAATTTAAAATATGAACATCCTTGCTGAAATTTAGATGTGACACCTATCACACTTGGTATAAAATATTATATACGGTAAATTATTTATGCTATTTAGTAAAATTTTTGTGTAAAACCTCCTTTTGGCTAAAGGTTTCATGTTGGATTCTTATCACAAACTTTTTCCCCCAACCTAGGAGAGATTTCACGAAACATTGAAATTCTCCAGGAAAGCTCTCTATTGCAGAGACTTGTAGAAATTTTGCTATTGATTGCCAAGTTCTGATGTTTTCTTTTATATTCTGTATTAGTAGAGTTTTCTAATGTTGTATTTTCTTTTAACTATTCCCCCATTTTCCATTGTTTATTTGTAATTTTTCCCCATCTAAAATGTAAAATTTTAATAAAAACATTTGAAATATAAAATAAATGCCTGCATTAGATTGATTAGGTTAAGGCTATGTGCACATGTCAGTATTTGGTGCAGAAATTTCTGCACTATTTTCTCATCTCTTGGAAGGAAAATGCTGCTTAAAATAGGTACCGTATGTTGGTGCCACAATTTTGCATGTGTTTTTGGTCCAGATTTTTCACCACTCATTAATAGGCATGAAATCTGCAGCAAAAGTGCTGAAAGAATTGACACTGCAGATTTAAATCTTCATGAAAAAAATAAGGAACATGTGCATGAGACTTCAGAATTTCAATTCACTTTGTTGGTATCAGGAAATTCTTCAGGTTTTGGGACTAATCTGTGCATGAACAAAAAAACAAAACTGCAACGTGTGCACAGTCACTAAGGTAGCTGAGCTTGCAGTTCATTTAGCCCAGTGTGATGAAATAATTGTGATGATGCAACCCTCAGATCATCCTAGCGGCTGTACTGAACAATGTAATAGTGACTGATGTTGTAATAGTATCTAACAGACTTTGGCTGTGATGATGTTAAAATTAACACCATCACTCAGCCTGCTACTGCAGAGCTGGAGTTTATGTGGGCATCAGATCACCACCTGTCTCTGCTTGTGCAGTTGATTAAAAACTGGTCTACAATCGAAAAAAAATTTCTGCTGATCTATGTATTTTTGCTGATTCCAAACATGAAAAAAAAACATGCAATACTCAATTTTTTTGTCACAAATGAGAAGTGTTCGATTAAGGCTAAGTGCACACGTTCAGGAATGTGTGCAGAATTTTCCTGAGCAAAAACGGACTTTTTCCGCTATAAAAACGCACGTTTTTTTCCCCTTTTTGGTGCATTTTTTTACTGTGATTTTTTCCTGAGCTTTCTAGGTCAATAATATAGCGGGAAAAATGCTAGAATTCCGCGAAATTAATGAACATGTTGGTTCTTTTTCCGAGATGCGTTTTTTTTGCGGAAAAAAACGCACCATGTGCACAAAAATTGCGGAATTCATTCTAAATGATAGGATGCTTAAATCATGCACTTTTGATGCGTTTTTTCCCACAAAAAAAACGCAAATAATCCTGAACGTGTGCACTTAGCCTAAAAGTTATAAAGTAGAATGTCAGGTGTAATGAGAACTTCTGTAGAATCAATAGAACATAACAGGTTTCATGCAAAAAAAAAAGTCTATACACTAACTAAAGAGCAACAGTTGTGTCAATTTAAAGTTTGGGGTGGTTTTTTAACCACAAAATAGGCAGAAGTTTCATGCCCAAAATCACATACATTTGTCTGGGTGTTGTATAAGGGTGAGTTTCCACGGTCAGGAAACGCTGCGTGTTTGGCGCTGTGCGCTGGCGCAGCGCCAAACACGCAGCGTCCAGATGTTACAGCATAGTGGAGGGGATTTCAAGGAATCCCGTCTCCACCATGCGTAACAATACGCAGGTGGCAAACCTGCGTAAACGGACATGCGGCGCGTCTTTTTAGACCGCAGCATGTCCTCGCGTATTGCGGCGACGGTGCGTCGCCGCAACAGAATTAACACAGGGCTATGTAGCCCTGCGCTCTTTCCGGAGGTGTTCCGGAGGTGTCCTGAACACCTCCGTAAAGATCGCGCGTCATAACGGGGGCGGGGCTTAGACGGAGCGGAATTTCCGCTCCGTCCAAAGCGCTATGGTTCCGGACCGTGGAACCATAGCCTAACAAATGTAACAGGCTCATCCATGAAAGTCAGAATCAGGTGTACAACTTAGCTCAGAGTCTGCTGTTACACTCCACGGCAGAGTAAACAGCCACAGGGCAAAGCCACACACTTCAGTAGTCTGCATAAAAGTAACTCTATAACCACCATTCAGCTGATGGGTCATGTGACTATTTAAAGAGAGGTAGGTGTGGTTACCAACCAACATCAGCTGAACAGCCTTAAAAAAAAATGCTAACAAGAGACTGACATTAAGGATACTTTCACACATCATTTTTTTTTCCGTCAGGCATGATCCGGCTATTTTTTGAAAAACTGGATCCGGTGAAATCTACCGCTGGATCCGTTTTTTTCTCATTGACTTGTATTAGCGCCGGATCGCACCGCATGGCCTCTCGTTTATTCCGTTTTTTTCCGGATCCAGCAAAATTTTAATTCCGGCATCTGTAAACAACATCTCTAGTAACGTTTTTTGTCTGCGGCAAAAAAGCGGACAGCGCCGGATGCGGCGCTTCCGGCTTTTTGCTACAATAGAAGTCTATGGGCGCCAGAATGTGCGGTCAACGGATCCGGTTTTCAAGTCTGAGCATGCTCAGATCAAATTGGCCAGCCCCCAGGAACCGGATCCGTCATAAAACGGATAAGAAAATGGAAGAAATGGATGGAAAACTGATGAAACGGATCCGGTTCTTAGCCGGATCCGTCTAGCGGATCCGGCAAAAAACTGGATCCGTTTCATCAGTTTTTACACATTTGCAGGATCTGCTTTTTTCACCAGACGCCGGATCTTGCCTGACGGAAAAAAAATGATGTGTGAAAGTAGCCTAAGGCCTCTTTCACACATCCGTTTTTTCCCTTCAGTCACAATCCGTCGTTTTGTGAAAAAAACAGATCCTGCAAATGTTTTTTTCTCATAGACTTGTATTAGCGACGGATTGTGACGGATGGCCACATGTTTCATCCGTCTTTTCATCCGTCTTTTTCATCCAGAGCTGCTATGAATCCTTTAGGCTATGTGCCCACATTGCGTATTTTAAGCGTTTCCACCGCGTTTTTCCGCTGCGGAAACGTTTAAAAAAATGTTAACAAAACGCATCCCATGCAATCCTATGGGATTCCACAGTTGCTGTGCCAATGCTGCGGAATCGCATAGCGGAAAAATCCGCAGCATGTTCATTAATTTTGCAGAATTGCGGCAATTCTGCCGCCATAGGATTGCATTGAAACGCTCACTTTACACATGTGGCTATGCCCACCATGTGTAAAGTGAGTGCTTCATGTGCTGATGGTACACAGGGTCTGGAGGAGAGGAGACTTTCCTCCAGGCCCTGGGTACCATATTCCTGTAAAAAATAGAATTGAAATAAAAAATAGGGATATACTTACCCTCTGTTGGCCCCCCGAAGTCCTCAGCAGTGCACTCAGCGGCTTTGTTGCCAGGAATGCTTCGCGCCAAAAAGACCTTTGTGACGTCACGGTGGAGTGACAGCAACGTCACAGCAACGTCACAAAGGTCATTCTCACTTAGGCCTCTTTCACACATCCGTCTTTTTGTATCAGGCATGATCCGTCCTATGCCTGAAGGGATGGATCCGGCGCTGAAACAAAAAAAATGATGCAACGGATCAGTTTTTTTGCTGGATCCGACCTGAACTTTTGAACCCAGAAAAAGAGGGTTTCTGATGCCGGAGACACTGGAAAATGTAGTAGTAGTAGTAGTAGTAGTAGTAGTCCTCGATTTCCAGAATCCGGATCAGACTTTTGCCGGATTGCACAAAAGTCTGATCCGGTTCCATTGAATTCTATTGTTTCCGGCCGCCTGATGCGCCGCTTCAGGCACATCAGGCAGCTCCGGACAAAAACGGAAACAACGCACTGACATCAGGCGCCATCCGGTGCTAATGAAAGTCAATGCAAAAAAAAACGCATCCGGCATTACATTTCGCCGGATGCGGTTGGACAAAAAAATGCCGGAGGGCGCCGTCAGGCGCACAACGGATGTGTGAAAGAGGCCTAAGCACGCCATTCTAATCAGTTCACTTCAGGTTAGCCGGGGACTCCGCACAGCATCAGTGACGTCAGAGGGAGTCCCGGCTGACCTGAAGTGAACTGATTAGCCTGGGAAACAATCAATTAAGCTTCCCAGCTAATCACTTCCTCTCCTGTCAGCTGGGAGATGAGCTCATTCATTCTGGGGTTTACTGCGAGGCTGGCAGCATTAGTTCCAGTCCCCGCAGTAAACTTGTTAACCCTTTGTGAAGGATTACAGCGTGGGACCTGACTGAGCGCCGGATAGGTAAATGTTGTGAATGGACTTGAGATGAGTTCTGAGCAGAGGCTCCCTCTGGTGGTTACAAGCGGTACTGGACTGTCCAGTGAAGATTGTGAGGATTGGGAATCAGGTGTTACTGACTGGTCTTATATAAGGGAGTCGCCTTCCCATCAGGGTTGCCGGTGATCAATTGTTCTGGTCTCAATCCTTGATTCCTGTTTCCTTTGTAGCCTGCTGTGTCGTGTCTGCATCTCCTGCTAACAGATAAGACATTTTCTTCTTTTTGTTTTTGTGCTTGATTTTTGCATTTTGTCCTGCACTTCTGTGGGGGCCTTCAGGGTCCCCTCCGGGGGCTTTTGCCCTCTCAGTTTAGTTCAGCCACTGATGTTTTGTACATTTGCTTTTTCCAGTTTTTTCAGTGGCTGCTGTTTTGATTTTGTTACACCAGAGAACTAATTTAGGTGGTAGAGGTCGTGTGATCTCAGGTGTTTTTGAAATTAGTAGAGTTGGTGCTTTTCAGGGTTTTTTTGGGATTGCAGTAAGTGCCCTTCCTATCCTTTTCTATTTAGATAGTTTGGGCCCCAACGTTTGCTCATACTATTTTCTGTCTGTGTCAGTATTTCTTCTTGTCTAACCGCCATTACATGTTTGGGGGCTTTCTATGTTCTTTGGGGATCTGCTCCGGGGCAGATAGCTTTCCTCTTTCTATCTTTAGGTATAGTTAGTTTCTCAGGCTGTGACGAGGCGTCTAGGACCAACGTAGGAACGCTCCACGGCTGCCTCTAGTTGTGGTGGTTAGTCAGGGTACTGCAATCTCATAGATTCCAACTGCTCTGGTGTATTGCCTTTTTTTTTACCTGCACTCCTCAGCTACCAAATCATAACAGTATCACCGGCCTAAACTGAAAATTATATGGTACTCACAGAAGGGAAAAATATTGTGAAAGAAAAAAAAAAGGTTGTCAGAGATATTTTTCTGTTTGTTGCATTTTTTTTCCCCTCTGTATCTCTGGGTGCTGGGGAGGATTTTTTCTCTCAATGGAGTTTGCACAGTTGTCTGACCGTGTGGATCAGCTTGCCACTGAGGTTCGGAGTATTGCTACCTATCTTGCTAGGTTGCCTGTTGTGGAACCTAGGATTCCCATGCCAGATTTGTTTTTGGGGGATCGAGCCAAGTTTCTGAATTTCAAAAATAATTGTAAATTGTTTTTTGCCTTAAAATCTAGGTCCTCAGGGAACGCAGCGCAGCAGGTTCAAATTGTCATCTCTCTCCTGCGCGGCGATCCTCAGGATTGGGCTTTTTCCCTGACACCTGGGGATCCTGTTTTGAGTGATGTTGATGCATTTTTTCAGGCCTTGGGGTTATTGTACGATGAGCCTAATGTCACTGATCAAGCTGAAAAAGCCTTGTTGGCATTAAATCAGGGCTTGATGGCGCTGAGTTATACTGTCAGAGATTCCGCAGGTGGGCAGTCCTGACCAAATGGAATGACGACGCTTTGGCAGCCCTTTTTCGGAAGGGTCTGTCAGATAATGTAAAGGATGTTATGGTGGGATTCCCTATCCCCTCTGGTCTCAATGATTCTATGTCATTAGCGATTCAAATTGACAGACGTTTGCGTGAGCGGAGAAGTATGCGTGGAATAGTGTTGCCTTGTGAACCTGCTTCTGAACCCATGCAGTGTGATAGAGTGGTTTCTGGGGCACAGCGTCATGAGTTTCGAAAGCGCAATGGGTTATGTTTCTACTGTGGTGATGCTTCTCATGCTATTTCAGTCTGCCCTAAGCGGGGAAGACGTTTTGCACGCTCAGTTGTCTTGGGTAGTGTTCAGACTAAGTTTTTATTAACTGTCACTCTGATATGCTCTCTGTCCTCATTTTCTGCTCAGGCTTTCGTTGATTCGGGAGCAGCTATTAACCTGATGGATTTTGATTTTGCTAAACGTTGCGGGTTTCCCTTGATACCCCTACAGAAGTCTATTCCCCTACTGGGGATCGATTCTACCCCTTTGGCTGAGAATAAACCTCAGTTCTCTACTCAGGTGATAATGAGGGTTGAACCTGATCATCAGGAGAGCTGCAAATTTTTGGTTCTGTATAATCTGCATGACATTATCGTGCTGGGTTTCCCTTGGTTACAGTCTCATAATCCTGTTTTGGATTGGAAATCTGTGTCTGTAACCAGTTGGGGCTGCCAATGTGTTAATACCAACACTCCTGTTTTTTCTGCCTCCCCCAGGCTCAGGATGTTCCTGACTTTTTGATTTATTTTTCTGATGTGTTTAGCGAAAGTAAATCTGCATCCTTGCCTCCCCATAGGAGCTATGACTGCGCTATTGAATTAGTGCCTGGTAGTAAATTCTCTAAAGGTCGCCTTTTTAACTTGTCTGTACCTGAACATGACGCTATGCGGTCCTATATCAAGGAGTCATTGGAGAAGGGTCATATCAGACCATCCTCTTCACCCTTAGGTGCCGGTTTTTTCTTTGTGGCCAAAAAGGATGGTTCATTAAGGCCGTGTATTGATTATCGTCTTTTGAACAATATTACTGTGAA